>JAHXMU010000118.1:1126940-1177999 GCA_019455685.1 Philornis downsi | reverse complement strand
GTTGGTCTGATGCTTGCTATAAAACTGCTTTAGAAAACCAGCCAAAACAGTGTTATTCTCTAGCGCTGCTTTTTTTCTTTTTGTATGGACTCGTATTAGTGAGGCTGCTAAAGATGTTGGCTAGCAAGTGAGAAAAAGACTAATGTCTTTTGGGTGTATCCATAATATGTCGAAGTCGTAAATATCCCGCTCGCATGTGATGTGAATTATTTTGGTAGTAGTGTTGCCTCAACATTTTGATGGATTTACAGATGCCATCTGAGAAATGTTAATAAATTACGGGGTCTTCTGCATTTCTACTAAGGAAGACACGGCTATGATATGTTATCGTGGTGCAGTCTAATTTTATCATTTGATTTCGTTATTGGAATGAATTATTGTTTATAATACAATATAAGAAAAAAAAAAAAGAAACATCTTTTCCTGGCTTTTTGTTAAGAAAGCATCCTTTTGTGCAGTTGCTTTCCAATATGGTTTCTATATCCTTTCTGAAAACGAATTTCAATGCAACCGGACAACTAACTACGTTACCGTGTTTCTTTAAGTGCTGCAGATTTTTGTATTCTTTTTGTTGTTCACATTTGCTTCTCCCTTCCCCTTTCTCTCTGTCTCTATCTATCTCTCACTCTCACTCTCTCTCTCTCTCTTAATAGTGTGAGGATACTGCATAGAGTTCACCAACCCTTATTGCGCTCAGCTTATCTGTGTCGTGGTAGTGGTTGCTTCCTTTGTCTGTTCCTCTGTGTGTGCCGTTTGCACTGTTTACCTACTTTAGTTTTAACAATAGAATTTAATTTGTTGAAAATAAAATATGGCTGAGAAAATTTCGGGGATTGCATATTTTAAAGGAGCTTGGTGGATTTAAAGGCGAGTGAATATTTTTAAATTTCATTCAGCGCCAATGCAGATGTCCTTTAGTTTGTTTTAGAATTTATATACTGTAATACGATAAAATTGTTTACAGTTTTGAGCAAACTAGGAAATAGAGCAATTATATTTACGTTTGTATTTATATAATTATTAGACAATTAAATTAAAAAACACAAACGATTGCAGAAATTTAATAAAATCAATAAGAAACAACTGAACAGTCTATTCAAATCACTGCCGTTGGGGCTGCTTATTTTGTTTGCAAATTTTGAATAGAAAAGGAATTGTAATTCAAAAAAAAAAAAAAACAAATGATTGCTAATTTCCATTTAAACCGCAATTTTGAAGGAGCTACCCCAAAGCATATTCTTTATAACGATATGCTCTCACTGGATAAGTTTGTTCATGGACAATCAGATTTTCACTTTATTTTTTATGGGACTTGATGAAGAGCTTCCTCAGCTACTGAAAGCATCGATTTTTGAAACCACTTACGTATGTCTCGCCAAGGCTCTCCTTATCTGAAAATCGCTCTATTTCCAATTATGTGAATTAGCCGTGGAATTAGTACAAGAATTGTTGTACTCCTCATGATAGCAGTATCATAGAGGAAATATTTAGTTGTTATTCAATAAGAGGGTGTAGTAAAAACTATGACTTCTCTTACATAACATATTAATTTGTTTTTTCCATTCAGTTGTCAGTTTTTTATTACCTTCAATAACGGATGTTTCGTCAGTATTATTTCTATTAGGAAGTCACCCTATTGTTAAGTATTAGAATCAAGTTATGACTATTTTGGGACAGATGCAAAGTTAGGAAGACCGCAAACATGGGACCGAGCGAACCTCCCACAATGGATTGTGATTAACAGTGGTGGATGATGTAACGGTCCGTCATCCAAGAAGCGACCTTGGCAAAAATTATCCTATATAAATAAATACTTAGCTCGTTTTTTTATTTAAAAGTCGGAATTTTTTTGTTATATTCACTAAGACCACTCAAAGTTAGTGCGACTCTGTTGAATAGTGTTCACATTGAAACAGTTCGTTTCCCTTTGTAACAATAACCAAATTATATATATTTTAAATCACGATTAAATGGTAAAAATTTTAGGATAACTTCAAAGGTAGTCCTTGTACGGGCAAATTGTGCTCTACTGGACCATATGAAAGGCCTTCAAAAACCTTTCGATTTGGGACTAAAACTACAAACAAAGCAAAAAACTTCCGTGCGTGTAGATTAATTTCCGGCTTTTGGTATTCATTTGGACAGTCACAAAACCACCATAAATTCCAATAAATTATATATTTCCCTGATCGTCGCAAAAGTTTTTGACGATCTAAGCATGACTGTCCGATCCTCTGTAGCATATGCACGCTTCAAACTAGGAGGCTGAAATTTTGCTACAAATGTATGTCACTCTCAAAAGCACGTTAAGTTCAAAACTATACAAAATCGGCATTGAGGAAATATGTGGTCCATACGACAAACTGAGCCCACCTCTAAAAAAAAACTGTTGTTTTTTGATTTTTTTTTTTTTTATAAAAATTGGTATTTTTACAATAAATAATATAAGTATATTGTAGTTTTGAATGGATACTGGAAAGAACCATCACATCTTATATATCGGTTATTAGGCACCATCCTAATGGTAGGCGTGGTTATGACATGTGATGTATAATAATAGGGCGGTTCTGACAAATCCGCTTATTTAAGCAACACTTTGGACTACGAAATCGGTTCAGGTGAGAAGAATGTGCCCATACAACGACTGAATCTTGCAAGGCTCAAAAGTCCCCAAAGAAGGAAGAAATATTAGTTTTAGGTGATTGTTATAGAAACCAGCAACGTAAGGTGAACATTAAGACTCAATACATCGTGTACCAGAGTCTTCAATGCTATAATTTTAAAACCTGTAAGTGGTGGTGGTTAATGGATACTTGAAGAGTATCGATATACAATATACAGGGTGGGCCATAAGGGTGTTGGCGGTTTAAATCTTCAATATCTCGGTAACGCGCGGCGCGGGTTGGCGGGGAGATATGTTGTTCGCTGCGCCGCTTCCTGGAAATTTAGTCGCCATGGAGTCGTACACGGGAATGCAGCGTGCATTTTGTGTCCGAGCGTATTACGAAAACAATAAATCAGTGATTACTGCACGACGTTTGTATCGGCATGAACACGGTTTACACGATTTAAGTAAAGTTCCAAGCGCCAATGTGATACGAAAATGGATCAGAATGTTCGAAACAACCGGCTCAACAGTACCTATTACGGTTCGTGGTCGCCCAGTTTCTGCAAGATCAGCCGACATTGTGGATCGTTTTCGTGTTTCAGTTCAGCGAAATCCGCAACAGTCAACACGTAAGAGAAGTCAGTCTTTGGATGTCAAAAGAACAACTTTACGACGAATCTTGAAACGTGATTTGCATTTGGAGGCTTATAAGATTCAGATAGTCCAAGAATTAAAACCCGATGATGCCAATAACCGACTTAACTTAGTTTTTCCTGGAAAACTCATTTCGAAAAGGGGGGATATTGAATGGCCCCCACGTAGCCCCGATCTCTCCCATCGCGATTATTTTCTATGGGGCTACCTCAAATCGGTAGTCTACGAGAATAATCCGACCAATTTAGAGCAGTTGAAGAGAAACATTATTCAGGAAAGTAACAAAATACCAAGAAAAACTGTTCAACGAGTTTTCCAAAATTTGCGACTTCGGTTCCAAGAGTGTCAAGCAGCCGAGGGAAGCCATTTGGACAACATTATTTTTAAGTCTTAAAAATTCCCATGCTTCTACTTTTTAAAAATACAAATATATTTTTTTTATGTTTCGTAGTTTTTTTTCAATTTAATATTTAAACCGCCAACACCCTTATGGCCCAACCTGTATACGAAGAAGGCGGTTTTGATGCGATCATTTCTCTGGCGTTGATTCGGTACGTCGACCTCTACGTTTTGGCTCGCAAGTATCACAACTGAAATAGATTGGTGAAACAAGGAAAAACTTCTTCATAATACGATTAAATCCAACTTTTGGCAAGCAATCCATTTTCAAAATGTTTCTAATATTTTGCGCTAATTCATTATTTATTAGTCTATTAAATCGTTGCCAATTGATATACGTTTGTTAGGGACCAACCCACCTATGGGTGTGCTGTCGAATAATAACAAAAAGAATTAATTTTTTATCTACAAAAATAAACTAACCTGTTTTTGACACATCCATTCGATTATGGGTCAGCAAATCATCCATAATACTTTGAACTGCAAGCCATGATAATGGGTATGTTCGTATAACGATCGCTCTGCCTAATTTGTGATACCTACTCAAATTTCCACTCGCCTACTTACGCACTTTTAACCTTGATCTATAATATGATACAGCTTTTCTCTAGTCTCGCTTCAAATTTAAATATATATATATATTTTTTTTTTGTTATTTATTTCACATTTTTAGCTAACAATAGATAAAATTTAAAATTGCCGAACCTTCACTAAACACAATCCACTGAAAGTTTCTGCATTTGCATTAACTTGAATTTTTGCTGACCACCTCTTCTTCTCAATTCTCCCTTCGCCCTGTTGTCGTACCAAAAAAATTTTCAATACGAACTACAAGTTTTGAATTTTAAATTCAGAAAAAACACAAAAACAACAACAACGTAACTACAGGCAAAAACAAAAATCAATAAAATTAAAAGATTAATGTATAACAAATTTACAAGAAAGGTGATAAATCAGGTGACACCAAAATTAAATGAGTTATTTCAACACAGTCCAGCCAACCAAAGATGAAGGCACTAACTATCCAAGTAACCAACCAAACAAACGGACAGACAATCAAATAAATGGACAGACAAACGGACATTCCTAAACAGAAAACGCCTTATAATACAAAAAAAAAAAAAACACAGAAACAGAAACGCTACGACCAACTGCAATAATAACAAGTAAAAAATGCTAAAGATGTTGTTAAACCAGAGTCGACAACCAACACCAAACTCTCCACGACATTTGGAACCATATTCCGGGGAGATACAACATGCAGATGATAATGCCATTGGTAAGACTGAATATGGGCAGCCCAAATGGAAATTCAATAACAACTTTATTACTTTCAGGTATGACTTACACAGACCACTGAGACAACAGTTTTAACACCAGCCGGATGGCAGTGATGATGACGATGAAGATTGTTGAAACCCAGAGCTCCAGGGATGGCAGGGAGCAGGCGGCTGTAAGACCAAATCACCAACGCATTTTTTGCCCAAGCTGGACGCAGTACTGCTGATGTTTGGACCATGAAATGTTTGTTGTCTTTCTTTTTAAATGATTTCTGGATTAATTTGTATTGTATTGGAAAATAACATGTGAATGAAGCAAACCCACCGGAAAAAAACACTACACTGTACTATAAGATATTCTTACAATCTGCTTTCAAGTTTAAGAGCCGTCATCATCATCTGTATCGTCATTCTTAGAGACGTAAAAATACCGGTATTCAAAAAAGAGTACGAGAATAAAACAAAAAGTCATCCAACAACACCTTACTTTTGGCCATCCGCTAGTGATAGCGGCCAGAAAAGGAGTTAAGATGTCTTTGTATGGTGTCTATATGAAATGTCGTTGCTGTTGTTGTACATGTCGACTTTTGTTGTTAAGAGAGTGTGGAAGATCAGACTTTGGCAACATGATGATATATGAAGTATTTCATTGTATGACATTAACAGCACACAGAACATGTTGTTGGGTTATTTATTGAGTTTTCAGATATTTTGAAAGTATTAACATTGAAACAAATTATTATGATTAAAAGATTTATTAGGATGTATCATCATCACCAATAAAATGCAGCACACGTTCGCCGCGATTCGCCACGAAAAAAAGTCGAGCAAACGAGATACCAAAAGACTTGATAATCTCCTTAAAATGCCACAAAAAATATTCAACAAAGGTATTTGTGTTTATGATTTATTTCAAAATTTCAGCAATTGTGAATACAGTGAAAGAAAAAAAAAATAAAAAAAAAACCAAAAATAAAAATACGAATTACACAAAAGTGTTACAAAGTTGTGTTTGTACCTATAAAATAAAGGATTATATAAAGGATTTTATATACACATAAACATATATATATTAAAAGCATTAAAAGCTTCCTGAATTCAGTATGGCGATTAGGTGTTAGGTAGACGGGTATAATCTTCAAATGTCTCATGTAGAGATTTATAAATATTAGATGTTACAAGATTAAAGATAAACAAATCATTATAAACGTAATAACAGACTAGATCAGCATTTCATATTGCGCTGTAGGATGTTTCAATGAAGCGAAATTCCCATGACAATTTTGTTGAAAATATTCTAGCTTTTACATAAAACGTTAGAGAACAATTTTGAACATATTAACTTAAGAAGTATCTGGCTAAATCACCAAGTTGCTGGAAAATATAGTAGGGTACATTTCTTAGATTGATTCGTTTTTTATTTCCCAACGTAGTCTCTTTTCACCTCTGTACAAATGATTTTACGGTTCTTCAACTTCTTCAAGGCGTCTGAACAATATGATCTATTTAATCACCCAAATAATGACCCTGTATCATTGATAAACTGCGTTCTGGTAGTAAAGCTCTTTCCTCTTCATAATTTTTTCAGGTCTGCTAGTACTAGATATTCGCAGAGAACTTAATCGGGCAGGCATACTGGAAAAGGAAGCACTTCGAATCGTTTGATTTGCGCCATTGGTTCTTTGTAGTCACTGCAGCCTTACAAGTGTTTCTTGATAGAAAATCGTCTTCTGTTCCACCAAATGGGAACGTTTTTCATTTAAAACGATGAAAATGAAAAAAATGATCCAATAAACCTGCTTGATAATCACCATTAACCGTTTGACTCGAGGTATGATACGATTTAAACCATTTCAATCCCAAAAAAAAAAAATCACCCATTTCTTTATAGACGATTTCTTGGGATTTGCCTTCTTCTGAACCGGATAACCCGGAGAAGTGAATTTTGAATACTCCTACGTTTTAGCTGTAGTGGACCCATGTTAGGTTCATGTTAATGGATTTTTACAAAACGTCAACCTATTTACTATGAAACATCTCTTAACGTGATCATGAAATCATACACGGCCTGCCTTATAGTCCACAGCGGCAGTCATTTTTCAATTACTTTCCATGTCATTTTGTGTATCATTTCTTCTTCTTAGCTGGCGACTAGAATAGGTATCTTTATATATTACACGCCGCATGTAGAAGATAAATCCAAGCGCTTCGGTATTGTGCGCTTCATCTCCAATTAGTAGCAACAAGTTTCGATAACATTTCCTGGTCCTTCCAACAGAGTTTATGTAGCCCTCTTCTGCGCTACCCATCGAAGTTCGTTGTCTATAGCTTTTCCTGCTGGAACATTTGGGTGCATCTGCACAATATGAACCAATATGATGCGCTGGACCACGTCGATGTCGAGATATAGCTCATACACATCATTGTTTATGCGACGTCGATTCTTTCCGCTAACCATGATGCGTCCATACATTTTCCGGAGTATTTTATGCTTGAAGACTCCCAGCGCTCATCCGCGTGTCTTGTATCATTTTGTGTACGCAAACTTTGAATTATTGCTTTCTGACAAGCCAAAGACCCCGAAAAGTGCGCACACACACACTGGCTAATCCTCTGAGACCATAACGTGGATATTGCCCATGATTTCTGGAATAGCAACCATAATTGGACGTCCCGACCGAAGTGCTTCCTTAATGAATGCGCGACCAACTTTAAAATCATTCTCTTAATTACACGCATTGACGAAGATGAATGTTACTCAGCTTGAATGTGTGAACTTTCGCTTCATAAAACTCGTACATTCTAGAAATACTAAAAAAACAAATTTCCTTGGATGTCATGAATAGATTTGAGGCAGCTTCTCACAGTCAATGAGCATTCACGCATTTTAATTTTCAGATTCGCTCAAAGGGATCTACTGTTGAGCTACCATTGCGAATATCAGTTTTGAGAAGTTTTTGCTAAACCAGTGAATTATAGGACTATTTTAGGTTAATCGGCCATAGCGAGCCATATTCGTAGTTGTAGAAAATACCTACGTCTTGGACTAAAATTTACATACAGCATATAGTTTAAAGTGTGTAAAAAAACCAAAGCTCAGAAGAAAACATGAGTGATGGGGTTTTATAAACAACGTTTATTTAGCAATGAAAAAATAACATTTGAAGCTCTTTGTTATAAACGAAAGGAAAAATTCACGAAATCCATTAAAATTGAGGTGACAAAAGTCTACGTACAATTTATTGCGGAGAAATATTCCTCAAATTCTAGCGGCAAAATACTGTTATTTGAAATAGTTTTGTTTTACTTTTGTCTGCAATTTAATAAATTCTGCTTAGTTTGTGTTTGACCGCCTGTTCGAAATTTGGTGGTTCAAAATCGAAAAAACAAAAATCTTACGGCGAAATATCAAAAATGCAAGCAATAATAAAAATTTATAATGAAACTAATTCTACCAAATTAAAGTATCGCAGCGGCAGGCCAAAGAAACTTTCCTTGATTGTGAAGGAAGTTAAGCGAAATCCCAAGATTAGTTCTCCAAAATTAGTGGAACACGTCGCAGTAGTATCTAATAAATGTGTCCATCCACGCACAGTCCGGAGAACACTGCATGGAGAGGGATTTTGTTGCAGAACTTCGAGAAAGAAGCCACTGATATCTGATAAAACCCGCAAACTTCGTCTCGCATTTGCAAAAACACACGTCGACAAAGGTATGGAATTTTGGAGACGCGTTTTATTTACAGACGAGTCGAAGTACAATATAATCGAAAGTGATGGCCGCGCCAAAATCTGGAGGAAAAAAATGCAGCATTAGATGTGCAAAACTTAATACCCACAGTAAAGCATGGAGGCGGTAACGTTATGGTTTGGACAGCCATGACGGAGTGGGAAATATGCCTGGAGTGGGAAATATGGATCGCTTCATATATAAGAATCTTTTAGAACAACACTTGAAACCATCTGTGGAAATGCTGGATCTTGGTCCCAATAGATTTTTCAGCAAGATAATGATCCGAAGCATACCGCACAGGTTGTCAAGGATTGGTTATTATATTATGCTCCGAGACAGCTGAATACAGAGTCCCCCCAAAGTCCGGATTTGAATCCGATCGAGCACATTTGTTTTATTTTCATAGTTGGTTAAATTTGAATTCAATTGTCGTTCCAAAGGGAAAAAAACTTACGCGAACATTTTTATGCTACCATCATGCCACAGGGCACAGTGATTTGAAGTTCGTATTAACCAGAGGATATAAAATGTAGATCACAAAATGGTTGTCATAATCGTGACGATGTCATAAACCAGCTGAGTCTTATATATGTTTATGGGAAGATTGTGCATGTTTCCAACATTTTTAAATTTTCTTCAACAGCACCGTGGGCTGCAATCCATGACGATTTTCCTGTCCACCTGTCTAAGAAGATTTCGAGTTCTCCTCGAATATCCTGTTTACTAAGTTTAAATATGAAAGTTTAGTGTTTTGAAAGGTCGGTACATGTGATGTAGCTTTTTCTTTCAAATTTGGACTTTTGATGCTATTTAATATAGAGAATAAAGGAAGTTTCATATCGAAAAATTACCGCGGTGTAAAATTGTAACACGGTGTAACATAAATTTCGTACTTTCGATGATCAATGTCTCCACTATTGAGTCTTTTTTACTAACAAAATTTACGTTTCAGCATTCGTTGCCTATAGACGTAATCATATCTGTATATTAGTATTTTGTAGTATCCAATTTTTCTACATTTTTGGTTAAGCTAAGCCGTATCCATCCATCTATCGTTTGTGCTTATGAATTCTTACTTATTAGAAGCAAATTTGTAGTTACTTAATGTCACTCCCAGACAAATATTCCAAAAATACAAAAATTGAATTCTGAATAATTTTCAATTTTACTAAATTTATATTGATTTTGATTCACATTTTTAATACATTTTCAAATAAACATCTTAATTTCTTCCCGGTCAGTATCTTAATTTCTGAAAAATCATACTATGCAATATTTCCTCTCTCACCAAATGGCGAACTGTTGATCTTTTTTTTTTTTTAACGTTTCTATGACAAAGAAAGATGGATGTAAAACAAATACAAACGTTAGTGTCATAAATCATAACTTAACAATAACCGAAAAATATCTAAATAATAGATTTCATACCTGATTTGCAATACCATCTAGTCATAAATCTTAAAAACGAACATGCGTGCATTTGCTGAAATTTTAAAACGAAAAAAACTGCTTGCACCGGTAAATGACAAATTACAAAGTCAAGAATTTTTATTTCCATTTTAAAGTCATGTCTATGCGGATCATTTAAGCGACTGATGGAAGTTAATTATCCTCAGGCGAAGGACACATATTAATTTTTATGAGCGTACAAAATGATTGCATAATTTTAAACAATGCTTAAGGGATGATACCTGTGGCCTCTAGCAGCAGGTTACGGCTAGTGCAGGTGCCCACTTTTTTTTGTTATTTTGTGTGGTATTTCTAATATTTCGTAGCAAAATTTTTTGGAAATTATGAAAAATGCAAGTGACTGTGTTTGGAATGGTTTCAAGGTTGGTATTTTGTAAAAACTCATAGCAGTTTGTTACTAGAAGGTGGTTGTTGTTATTGCAGTTTCAAGGTCATCGATTGCCTTAAAAAAAAGAATAGCTGAATCCAATGGATTCTATGGAACTAGTGTTATCAGCTTGGAGATTAAGAGAAGAATATTGATTGCGAACGGTTGTTACTGTTTGCTCAGCAAGCGATTTAATGACAAAGACTTCTTTCGGCAAAAAAAAACTCCAACTTTACAAGACATTGGTTTTACCTGTCGTATTGTAGGGTGCAGAATCATCCAACGGATGAATCAGCACTGAGAGTCTTCGAGAGAAAATACTCCGAAAAATATACGGACCCATCATCGTTAACGGAGAGTATCAGCGCAGTATGGACCATCAACATGGTCAAGCGCGTCGATGAACCCAAATGCTCAAGCAAGAAAATTGTTCAACAAAGATCTCGATAAGCGACAAAGTGGAAGGAGAACAAAATTACCAATTGGAAAGACCAGACTTTTGAATTACTGCCAATACTTGGTGTGACGATCTGATGAAGAAGCGTAGGAAGCTGAAGAGTTTCTATGTTTGGCGTATAAAAGATAAGGATGTGTATCTCAATTGCTACCTAAGTAAGTAAGTAATTTAATATAATGTAGCATCAGTAAAGTATTGGAGGCTAAAACGCTCTGATGTTTGGCTACCAGCACATTATAATATGAATTATTTCGGGAAGACAACTTGCATGCCACCCCAATGGTGAAGAATGACTTAAAAGGTAGCATCAACCTTGATCAAAAATCAATGTTATGCTAACAGATTACTTCAGTTATTGAGACATTGTTCATTACGAATTTCTTCCGCTGGACCAAACTGTCGACAAAAACTAAATCGAGTTATGTGTCACACACACTGATTCTTGGTAAGTTTCTTTTTTTTTTTGCTAAAAATGCAATTAATATCGCTTTACAGGCTTAACTCAAAAGACCTCTCCGAGGACGCCGTTTTGAGACTCCATTGGATTTAATTTTTTTTTTTTTTTAATTTTACTTTAATGTAAAACGCAGTGCTCTCTAAAGACGATACTGAAAAGTGGCTGTTTGTTATATTTCGAGGATTGGAAAACAAAACCTTGGCATTAGTCTATTGAGTCCGAGGGGCAATATTTTGAAGACGATGACGATGGTCAGAACTATGAGTTTAGGAAATAAATTGATTTAGAAAAGTAATGATGGCATATGAAAGCAACAAGCACTTAAACTAGAAGTTAGAAGTTTAGGAAGTCAGTACACCAAATTTCATCGAGAAATATCGTTCTTTTATGTTTAAGATTTCAAATTGATTGTCGAACATTGTTCGTAGTGTAGAGAATACGAACAGATGATTTTTTTTAATACTTTATAATGTATAGAAGTATGTTTATAAAAGTAGCTACAAAATCAGAAGAGGTTTCCAAAGTAAAGATGTTTTCAGCTTTTATTGCAATAATAGGAATTTCAGTAATCCATATAATTCACTGTTTGAATTTAAAAATGTAACAAATAAAATTAATCAATAATCAAAACAATTTCCTTTCTGTGGATGGAATATGAAAAGCTTCTCACATTCAGTTAACTTACAAAGTTTCTATTTTTAGATTAACCGAAAAAAACCTAATGTTTAATAACGATTCGGAATGGCAACCTTCCGAATCTTTTACTAAACTTATAGGTTACTCCAAGTTTTCGTCAACACATAGATGAAACGATGCTCAATGAAAGAGAAAAGTTTGTATCGGAGCTGGAACACATAATCATGGACATAATGAGGCATAATGGCCTGTAACCAAATTACCGCAGATGACTATCAAACACTTGACAGTAGTGTTTGATAGTCATCCTTTCCTTTCTTTATTGTTCTTATAAAATCTGTATCCCAAACTCTTTGTCTAACTAGACGTGTACAGTAAGCCATATATGGTTATCCATCAGCGTCAGCTGTTAAATACCTGCCATCTGAAATATCATTTATTTGGTGAAAGATTTGCCATTTACGAATATGGATCGTTTAACAACCAAAGAAAGCGTGAAAATAGTTAAAACTCACTACAAAAGTGGCGATTCAAAAGTAAGCTTTAGACTGAATACAATTTTCTTCAATGATGAAGCTCATTTCTCACTCTGTGATTACGTCAGCAAGCAAAAAGGTGACCGTTTGGTGTGCTTTATGGTCTGGAGAAGCCTCTGAGCCGTATTTTGTAGAAAACTATCTCAATAGAATCCACTTGTGCAATCAATATAGAGGCCGTCATTTAAATGACATTGTATTTCTTACATCCAATCATTATAATGAAATACAAGTTTTATCGAAATCATAGCTTTATGTATGTTTTATTCAACTTTTGTTTTGAAACCAAAAAATAGATAACCCTATAATATAAACCCTGAATAATCTAAATTAGCCAAAGTCATTTAGAACTGTTTGCATTGCTCTTTCACCAGTTTTTAGGTTTTGCATTTAATTTTTCTTGCGCAATCGATATTGATTTTGAAAGCATCTCATTTTACTTAACTCCACTTGCGAATACCGCTCGTTCGTTGACTTCATATGAAAAATATCGATATTTAAATGGAATTTTCTATAATATATCAAACTTCTTTCAAAAGTTTAAGAGGAACTCACTAAAGAAAATGGTAATAAATAACTCAAACAGTTTCGAAAACGAAACACAGCTCTTTCTGTGAATACACTCTCACTCACACTTGGAACAAATGATACACTCTATTTTGTTGCGGATGGCAGTTTTGAAATCTTTTTGTTTTTGGCAAATTTAAAGGGTATGACGTCGATAAATGTTTTTGCTCAATGTGGCCAGCAAAAAATAAAAAAAATGAAATTTTGTTCTACGTATTTACGTACGTAAAGTTTTTCTGCTTCGCATCTGTGTTTTGAGAACTATGTAATGTGGAGTATATGATGTTGCATGAATGTATTTATTGTGTTGCAAATACATGCATCCCCTTCAGTATCAACTTGTGTATATTTATATATTTACAATAAAAATCCTTTTCACTTCGGTTTTATAATATATGAATATTTTTACAGTGCAGGTTCGAATAGCACACATTTTAATTTGGACTGAAGTAGGTGAATAAATGAATAAAACCTGCTAACATTTTCCTGTAAGCAGGTCAGTTGTTATTCTACCGGTTGGTCACAATATCAATAAATATTAGTTGGGTTTTCAGGCAAAAACTTAATTTAGGAGTGAACATTTTACTTCGTTTCATAAATCAGTTAATAAAACAAAATTACTACGTTTTACATGTCCACATTTTTACACCTTCAAGTGAACGAATGAAGGTACAAATCATTTGATATGGCGAGAAAGTAACGTCCAGAAGAAAGCATCTACAGCACCGAGTATCATTTGACAAAATGTTTTATGATCTTTTAAATCAGGTCTGTCAGTCAGGCTGCATGTTAGATATCTTTATGAAACTTCTTATAATTTGGCACAACCTACTATTTTGCCGGGGATAGTAAATGGTCAATTTCGACCCATACATTAATTGAATATTTATAATTTTCCATGATTTCTTAATTTTATTTGCTATTTTCATGATAATTTTAATTTAAGATGAGTGGCTTATCAGACCACTGCATCCGATCCTTATGTTGGGGCTGACAACGACCACTAGGCTGGTGAGTTGAGTTTCAATAACAGAAGTTATCTACTGCCCTAAGACGCATCAGTGTTAGGATGCCTTTTAGGTTTCTCCACTAGTCGCCTTCTCAATTTAGCTACCATCAAACAGATGTCTGATGGCATTACCAGGGAATACTTGACCGAAGGTCGGAAATCGTGAGTTGCTTAGGAAATTCTGCAGAGAAATCTGGCTACTCCCAAGTGAATAACAAATTAACAGAGGGCCCACATTAGAAATTTTCCCATTCTACACAATTTTCCATGATACTTGGAAATAATCGGTCAAGAAACCACTACCCTTCCTGTACCTTCCATACAAACGACCAATTTAACCCATATGTTCTTAACTTCACATCTCTCAAGTAGTTGTGCTCAATTCAGTTATGTTTGACGCACATCATTCGTATGGTCAACTAAGTTCTCGTATTGTAAACTAAATTGGTCTTCGCATTCTTTCTGGTACCTATCATACTAGTTGATCCATTTCCCTAATTCGGGAACAATAGTAAGTTAGGTAAAGCAAAGCCTATTCATTATGTGTAACCTATAATTTCGCACACAGATGTCAATTCATAAGCTTTCAAAATATAAACTTAAGTAACCTCTATGTCTGGATACCTGAAATTTAAGTTGTGTTATGATTATTTCCTTAATTGTTTGGTTTTATTCCCTCGTTTGTCAATACTTTTTGATAGGATTTCTAGAAAACAATTTTCTTGGGGGGGAACTACTTCTATGCGATTACAAAACAAACCAAATATCCAACAATGTAGCAGACGCGTTTGATTAAAGGACAAGAATAAGACGGTCAAAAACAAGTTTTCAGTTTCCCTATTCCAGCATTAATTTTCGGGATATCAGGGAAAATGTGTCAAATTTTATTAATTAGGGCGTTTTTTCTTTTTGGATTTTGATTTAAGAGATTTTAGTACTAGATAATCGAATTTGGTCATATTTTGTAAACACAATTTTGAATCCTAACTTGGTTAACACTGAGTACCGCTAATATCTCCATTATGGTTAAAAATAATTTTGTTCTACTGATTTCACAAATAGTACTCGTGTTTTCAGACCACCTCTAATTTTCAAAAGTTAAAAAAAAAAAATATTATTTTATAAATAATTTCATGGAATGCCTGCCTGATGGTTTGATACTGAACTTATACTTTGTTTTGCGCAACAATGATCCATAGCAAAATTCACACAGTGATTCCAAATCTGTTACAGAATGCGAAATGAGAAAAATATTCTTATGATATATTTAGAATTGGCACGACAAAGATTATCGGCTAAATCCTCAGTGAACAACTGTTGAATTCAACTGTGGAATATTATCGCGCAGTGTACAGCATTTGTCATTAAATCGCCTTCTTAACCCATAATGACGTCTGTTCTTCTCATAATCTCAGGGCTGACATCATTAGTTTTATTCACAGCGCAACCGAGTTTGATTAACTCGTCCACCACTCCAAACTTGCGGTTGCCAACGTTCACAAAGTGTCTTAAATGAGTAAAAAAAACTACCCTACCCATTAAAATCTTGGTTTCATCTTCGTTTACCAACATTCATTCATTCTCAATGCTTGAGAAGGCGGCAGTAACATCTCTCGGCATATTATTATATTATATTATTATATTATTTTATTATATGTGCTACCGGTCATCTTTGCCTATCTTTACTGAAGACTTCGTATGGTCAGTGTCATCCTACAGAAACATACAAGCTTAACAGCAATAAACAAACTCGGATATAGCCTTATACAGTTTTTTCCATATAGGAATCTAGAAGGCACCTTTATAATAGACGAAAATCTTAGGGCTTCTCCGTAATCTGCGTAATGTAAAGTTTTTGATTAACCAGGCCCAAACCAGCATTCATGAGGACCAATCAGGTCAGTATTTAAGATGTAATCTTTCACATATCATACTTGATATATTGTAAGCAATATGTAAAAAGCTGATAGCGCCATAGCTGGCACATATTCTGGGGTCGCCTTTTTTGAGCACAGAATATAATGCACTAAAATGTCATTCATTGAGCCGAATTCAGTGAACCAAAAAGCGCTTAGGAGCTGGTTCATACTAGTTATTAGCTCATTGCCACTGGTCATAAACAAGTCTGATGGCAGCCCATAAGCTCCCTCAGCCTTGTTGTTCTTAAGCCAAGGTACACTAAACTTTAATGGTTCAATATTCTGTCACTAATTTCGGTTCTAAAAGCTCTCAAGTTTTAAAAACATGTTATTCATGCATATGAGATAATTAGAATTTAGCGTTAAGATCAAGCCTAAAGTGTTTTGTTGACCTCCTCATGAAATTATCGTCTGTTCAGTTTAAAAACCATATGCAAATATTGATAATGGCACTATTCTCTTATAAAATATTGATAATGTCATATTATTTAATATTAGCTCCTATGATTATCAGCAATAAGGTTGGAGTTTTGGCTAATTAATAGTCATATTTAATGTCAACTTTTGGCACACCTTAATTCCAACTTCCACCACATCTGGTGGTGGTGGTGGTTCAGGAGAAATATCATCGAAGTAGTTTCATTTATTTTAAAAATGAACTTCGATTCTGTGGCGGAACGGCTGGTGTTCAATAGCTTTCTAGTTGCTCAAATGGAACCATATCTGTATTTATACATATGTTTGGTATGTAACGCACATGCACGTAACATAGGTACAAATGTAAATATATATATTACCATATATATACATACATACATATATGTATATGCATTGGTATATATGAATGTCGCGTATCTCTTTGCAATAAATCATTGTCACCCTCTCTTGTGCAATGTCACTGTAAGCGCCCCCTGCTGGGCTGCAGCAAAAGAAGTGCACACTAAAACCAACCAATAACACCAACAAAACATCACAAACAATTTCAAGTGTATTCTCGCTCACTCTCTTCGTTGGCTTGCACACAACACACAAAGTAGAAATGCTGACAAAAAAGATTTCAAGTAAAACTAAAATCAAGCAAAAGTATGCGGTTCCACAAACACTATCATCGTCACAATTTCCCGAAAAAAAATGCCACCCATCTGCTGTTTTCTACTCCTTCCTCGAAACTTTGACTGTGGCAACTAAGTAGACACTCTGGAAGTAACGGACAAGTTGGAAATTTCTACAACCATAGTTGTGCTCCGAACGCTTTGGAGGGGTCCTTTGGTGTTTCTCAAGCTACTGCACCACAAAGTCATACATCAAAATCACACAGGATAAAAGAAAATGTTCAAGAAGCAATGCTGGCACACACACACACACACAATCACACACCAACGAAACATATCGAACGAAGTTCAAGTCGAAAAATGTTGCCAAACTCCAAAGTGAAAAACGTAAGCAACACGAAAAGTTGCAATTGTGCATTTTGAATTGCAGCAAGAATATGTAAGGCAAAAGGGATTCCATTGCCTGGATTAAAGCAACAAAAAGGATTCAAAGTCTTTGTTTTAGGGTAGAATCTTGTGTAGAAAAACTGTTACAATTTTAAATCCAAACTTCTCTAAAAGTTGTACAGCCATTTTGCCATAGTCTGGCAGCTTTGATGACAGTTGGGCCAGACCACTCGTTCATCGTCTCTGCTGTAACAGACACATGGGCCAGCAGCAACAAAATACCGTCCAGTTTGTTGTTGGTGTTTTGGGAAAAAGTTGCGCCAAAAATTTGTAGAAATAGAAAAGGAAAAAGCTTCACTAGCAAACCCCTTTTGCTAGTTTGCGAGAAAAACTCTTGTTGGAAAAGCCAAATCGCCGGAGAAAAACAATAGCCAACTTTAAGCATAAAAGTTATTTGGTGCTACTACTGGGATATGGCAAAAACGAGGTTAAACAGGGGCACAAAAACGTGTATGGAAGTAAGTCCCAAATCCTTTGTTGCCATTGTACAAAATTTAAATCAATAATTTCTTTTCGCTTGATACGTTTATATTTTTACTGATGTGTTAATAATACAGGAAATATAACTAACGTAATTTTTAGACAAATGGCTGGCAATTTTCGGAAATAATTTATATAGAGATACGTTTATATTCATATACCCATACCAAGTTTGTTTCTATTTTGTTCAATTCCACTAGAGATAGTTTTCATTTTGACCAATGTTGTGTTCTTTCACCGTTCAACGTGACTCATTCCATACTTTTGATTATATGTTGTTCCCTCCTCCATTAGCTTATAATTGTCATGCTAATTTATTTATTCATTTTTTGTTTTTAATTTTTGTGTTAATACATCTCTTTCGTTGAGTTTTCACGTAACTCCTATATCGTATTTTCTGGATAAGTGATTAATTAAGTAAAATTTTTTGTTTTTGTTTTAATTTCAGACATAATTAATCACTCTGTGTATTGAATAAATTTATGTCTGCTAGAATTTTATTTCAATTTAACGAAGCGAAAACAAGATGACGTGGTTATTTGGAAAAAATATACAACGAGCACGCTTATAACTACACCGAGGAGTGAACTAAGGAAGAGTAGAAGTGTTTGGGGTCAAGCCGCCGTAAGCCGTAATACAAATAATACAAAAAGGTCATCAGCAACCAATTTGTTAAATAATATTGGAAAACAAATTATTTTGAGATCAAATCATATAGAATTGATAGATTTTGCGTTCTAGAATCAACATTTCGTTTCCGAATTTTTTTTTATCGCATCATATTTATAACTTCAGCAGAAGGAATAAAGGTAAGAGTCATTTGATAAGGCCAAAAATGTGACAACTAGAAATTTGTTTCGTAACTTTTTAAGTCAGTTGAGCAATGTCCGTTTGGCTGGCTGACTGGTGGACACGATAGCTGTAATAAATCTTTACGGAATTTTGTAAATCTTGTTCGGAGTTAATACAGGGTGGCGCAATAGAACGTGCATATTTAAAAAATAGATTGAAAAATAAATACAAAAGATATGGTTAAAATAAATCTAAGGCATTGTAGAGTAATAAACGGAGTTTATTTTTTGAAAATAACATCATCTAAATGGTGACCCTTTCTACGACGGTACTCTTCTAACCGCAAACGAAAATTATTGAAAACTTTCTTCACTAATACTGGTGTAATGGCTGCCATTTCACCACGGATATTCTCCTTGAGCTGAACGATTTTTTTTGGACTATTACTGTAGACTTTGTGTTTGTGGTATCCCCACAAAAAAAAGCCAAGAGGCGTCAAGTCTGGACTACGTGGGGGCCATGGGATATCACACCTTTTCGAAATCAGTCTGCCAGGGAACATCTGCTTCACCACCGCCATGGAGTCATTTGATGTATGACAGGTAGCTCCATCTTATTGGAACCAAGTTCTGGAATTCACTATTCTTGAACTTTCAATTTCTGGAGCCAAAAATCCGTCCAACATCTCAACATAGCGTTCCGTATTAACCGTGACGTTTTGGCCCCGCGCATTTTCGAAGAAAAAAGGACCAATTAGTTCTCTGCCAGAGATTGCTGCCCATACTGTCACTTTAGGACTATGCAGTGGTTTCTGGTGTTTGATTTTGGAATTTTCATTGTTCCAGTAACGACAATTTTGACGGTCTACGAACCCATTCATAAGGAAATGAGCCTCGTCAGAGAAAAGGATATTGTCAAAATTGGAAAATTGATTAAGCATTTCATTAGCAAATGCGAGCCTTGCTATGTAGTCAGACTCTTTCAATTCTTGTGTTAATTGCAGCTTATATGGATGCAGTTTAAGATCCAATGTTAAAATTCGTTGCAAACATCGTCGCGATAATTGTATGACAGACTATCTCTTGCGAGTCGACATTTGTGGATTTCCTCGTACTGACTCCATAACTCTCTCAACATTGTCTTCGGTCCTAGATGTTCTTGGGCGACCATTTGCTTGTGGTTTAAATGTTGAACCGGTCGCTTCAAAACGTTTTACCGATATTTTAATTAAATTAGTACTCGGAGCTTCACTAATTCGCCGTAGTCCATATTCAGCACAATATAGTCGCCTAGTAGCAATATATGAATGAGAGTTCTCGTATAATGCGCGACGCTTCCCGTCGAAGTGATTCATAGCGACTAAAACTCCATGAGCCCGCCACACCAACGATGTAGGCGCCCCCCCCCCCCGACCGCGCCTTTTCTACCCCGCAAAAAAAGATGATGCAATATGCACGTTCTATTGCGCCACCCTGTATTTGACACGTGGTAGCCCGCTATTGTAAATGATGTCTCCCCACAAATTGGTCTATTTTCGTAAATGCAGTTTATTCTCTATAACTCCAAAATCTTTAACCGCAATAATCTGAATTTTTGTCCATTATATTGTAGTATAATTGCTAGCGGGACTTAAAAAAGCCGACTGATTAACAACACCGTTTCCGATATATTCCATCGATTTAATCCACATATTTTGGAGGTTCATAATTTTTATTTCATTGCAACAAATTCAGATGAATATCTAAGAAAGAAAATAAGCAGTATTGCCGCATTCCGTCTGATATCTCCCATGATAAGTAGTCCATTTTACGAAATTCTATTTCCTTTGAAGTGTCTAATTAACAACAGGCATTAACAGAGTTTCATTTCCATAACAAGCGGTCGTTTAACTGCGTCCTTCCTGGTACCTACCAAACAAATGCTAGTTTGATCCCCTATGTTTTTATCTTCATATCTTGTAAGAAGTTATTCTAAATTCGATAAAATTTGACACATATCATGCGCTTTGTAAATTTAATTCTGAGAATGAAAATTGACGTCTTTGCCACCTCTTCTAGTAGCTCATTGCCTCCGGCTGCATACATTTCTATAGTCGTACAAAAGGTTCAAAAATAACACTTTTTTACAAAATCAAAATTAAATTTCTTAAAAACGTATCAAGCATGAGATGTTTCAAAAATTGCCTCTTCTTATCCTTCTTTTGTTCCCAACGTTTGTTAAAAAATTGATTACTTGCTTATTCCATCTTTCTATTACATATATCTAAGCCCATGACCACTTCTTCTCGCATTGGGAGAATATAAAAAGTTCGCATGACTGTGGGAAAAGTGGAAAATTTGTCACTAGCGGTGGCGTGTAAAGTTGAGGGAAGACAGAAGCGGAAAAGAGCAGAACATTTTTGAACGCTTTCTTTTGTTAAATTGTGTAGAAATATTTTATAATTTTTTTAAATGTTTTTTTTTTCTTTTGTGTTAATATTAATATTTTATATTAAGGTACCTAATTAAAGAAAACCTAACATCATCATGCTATTCATTTTAAAATTATTTATGTATAGCCAACAAAACGAAGCAAATTTGGATCCCGCTGCTGTATATATTCGAGTATATATACATAATTCTGGTAACAAAAAGTTTAATTTTAGAATATCTGATGTATCACAAAACAGTTTTTGGTATCATAGGCAGCTATTTTGTGTAATAGCCACTTTAAATTCTATCATTCCAATGCGATATAATTTATATCTCCGACAATTCTGCTCAAATAAATATCTTACTAATACAAAAAAAAAAAAGACGAATGAAAAAAGTCCACTTTTTGCTTCATATATTTTTTCTTAATAAACGTGGAATGATTTATTTCATTTAAGGATTTAGAGAACAATTTTAATTCCTTGTCATCTTAAAAGAAATTCTTAACTTAACAAGATAAATATTATTATTTGAACAAATCGATTAGAATACCACATAAATAAAAGTGTGTGATCTCAAATATCGCAGAAAATTAGTAGCAACACTATTATTGAATTATTTTTAAATTAAAATACAAATTTCAAATTACTTAAGGAACCGAAGGGAATAAGCACTTGTTCAGAAATTGCTCATAACACAAGTGCTTGCAGAAGTCATTTAACAAAATCAAAAAACATTTACCAAAAGATCCTATGTAGATTTTATAAGTTTTTGTAGAAATTTTGTTCACAAAAGTTTTGAATTCACTTAACAAAATCACCATTTTCAGTTGCTTTTAATGCTCATGTATATAAAGGGTTAACCATTTTTCGGTTTCAAAAGTAAAGTTAAATAATACATACATAAAGCTATGATTTCGATGAAACTTTTATTCCATTATAATGATTGGAATTAGGTACGAAATACAATGACTTTTAAATGACCGCCTCTGGATTGCTTGCAGCAGTGGATCCTTTCAAAGCAGCTTGATCCCTTTTTCGCATATTTCGGGCGATAACTTGACGAATGTTAGTTTTCAAATGCTCCAACATTTGGGGATTGATCACATGATCTTGGTGACCAATTGACGTCGCCAAAAAGTGAAATTGGAAACTTCTCATGCAATAAAGCCAAAATCGGTCGTGATGTATTCCTCATGGCACCGTCTTGTTGAAACCACTCCTCGTCCAGTTCATAATCTTCAATTGCAGGCCAAAAAATGTCGGTTATCATACGGCCATAGCGTTGTGAATTGAAATTCGGATTATCCGCCACAGCGATATTTTCGCCAGTGCGTACATAACGATGATGCACACGCCCGAGCACACCTGTAACGCTTTCAGTCTCTTCAGATTTCTTTATAATCTTGCCAATTCCTTGCACATTAGGTCGATTATGACAACCATAATCACCCCGTAATGCACGGAAAGTGCCCACGTTGCAATCACCCTTTTTGCAGTAAATTTTAACTGTTTTTTTTTATTTTTACGCGTTCTTCGCTTGCTAAACGATCTATATTCGAAAATGGCAAACCTTTCGCTAAATAAATAGCACTAGCGGTGACAGGTATCTAATAACTGACAGCTTTGCCAGATCACCGGTTTTGAAACCACCAAATGGATGACCCTATATTTTGATGAGAACTCCACGAGAATTTAAAACGATTGCCATTATTTAAGGTACACACTTCAAATACCTCAACAAATTCTAATTCTCTAATAATCACCAACTTGAAAATAATTTTAATTTTACATATATATACCAGTATCTTAATCTTGCTCTTAATTTCCTCAGAAAAAATTGGGTTCCATTTTTACAGGGTAATCCATAATCAAAACCGCCGGTCTGGCAAGGCCGTCAGCTGTAAAAACCTGTCATCTGAAGTGTGATTTATTTAGTGAAAGGTTTGCCATTTATCTTTTAATCGAACAAAATGTTTTTCAGCGATAAATCTCATTTTTCACTCAGTGGTTACGTCAACAAGCAAAATTGTCACATATGGGGCTGGGAGGACGCAGAAGTGTTTGCGGTAAAGCCATTGCGTCTGGAAAAAGTGACTGTTTGGTGACATTATGGTCTCAAAAGGATCCACAGCTACAACCAATCCGGCGGTTATTTAAATGACATTGTATTTCGCACATAATGGCAAGGTTCAAACGTTATGATGAAGTAAAAGTTAAATCGAAATCATAGCCTTATGACAAATTGTAGGTCTTGTTGAATGAATCTAAAAATTAGCTGCTTGTAAGCTTAACGAACAAGAGAAGCTCTTACATATCTCATTCAAGGAAGAGAATGACAATGGTTTTTTTAAGTTTTTTTTTTTGATAATAATATGTGAGTTATTTAGAGCTACTTTGTCCCTTAAGGACTTTATTGCCGATCATGCTATGAAATTGTCATGGTGTCTGTTCACTATTGTTTAATATTTAATCATATAAAGACACATTTTTCATTTGTATTATGAGGCGAAACGAAATATCGCCCAAAGACAAATTACCCAAAAAATTTTATGAAAAATAGCCAAAAGAAGTGACAAAATGAAATTTCAACCAAAAATATATGAAGAATTACCAAAATTAAATATGAAAAACAGCCCAAAACAAAAGGGTTACTTACTTAACTTACTTACTTAAGATTCTATGTTTTGAGAGCGGTTAACCATTTGTATTTTTATATGGTTCCGTTGCCAAGATAAAAACAGTGCATTACTATGTGAAATTCTCTAAAAAGAAACCTATATTGAATCTGCACCTTCACAACGACAACATAGTCATTGACTGTTAAATCACCTATTCGTCAAAGCTTTTACTTGCATTTTGAAGGCGCAATCATCGCAAAATTTTATGGGCTTGCAAATTAGCAAAACTGTATTGGCCGTAAAATACTTGTAGATAATGCATTTATATCGTTCATCAGATTCTTTTAATGTACCAAATTCTTCATTCTATTCGAATTCAATATAGTACTCCCAATTAATTGGATAAAGTTCCTACTCTGATGAAATTCCTCATATCGTAAAACTGGGTAGACGCCCAAGACTGAAATGAGAGCCTTAGACAATAAAATCGAGCGATTTTTGTTGAAAAAATATTCTGTTTTTTTACCTAACATGAATTTGCGTTTTCCGCAGGAAAGAATTTTTCGCTTCGCAAATCTGCTTAGATGTATAGATATACGTCAAGTAAGCGCCGCAGACTGATTTTTTTTTCAAACAAATATTGTTACATGATCAAATATATTACATCCAGCAGATAGTAAAGAAAATGAAGCTGAGGTAACTGAAAATATATGCGATAACCGGCTTATCGTAAGTAATAATTTAATACTCGACGTAGTCAATGGCCACGTCAATAAGCCAAATTGTCGTACATGGGATGATAGGAGCGGTGAATTGGACGCCTAGATCATATGATATCAATCCAAATACTACACGAATAAGACAGCTATGATTATCGCCAGCTACACTATCGGGAATTGAAACTGCCGAATGAATTGCGTTAGAGCAGTTGCGGAAAAAGTTCGAAAGAAATAGTCTTTGAAAAAAAAATGTGGACAATGATTTTATTAAATAAAAATAAAAAGTGCGTTTTCGAGTTTTTAGTTTATTTTATTTATAAAATAGTATTCAAATTTTTAAAAATTAAAAAAAAAAACTAAAAAATGTAGACTTGACAGTTTCGACTTCAAGTTCTACCTGATACTGCATGATTTTGAATAACATGTTAAAATGTTTGTTAAAACTAAACATACATTCAACCAAACTCTTAAAAGTTAAGGTTCAGACAAAATTTCTATATAATTGTCAAATTATAGCTTTGCGTGATGCAAATTCTATTAAAAAAAAAAAAAATATTAAAAATCGGAAAAGTGGAACCTCATTCTTTATATTTCAACATTAACAACTATTTCCCTTGCATCTCATAAATGAGATATGGGAGAGTTTTTCACTTTCAGTTAGCTTACAAACATTTAATTTTTAGGCTCATTCAAAACGGGACCTACATTTCAAGGCGTTTCCGAACGTCAATGAACTCATTCGAACTCATCACAATTATTTGTTATATTTAAACGAATTATTCAAAAATTTTGCAAAATTATTCGGCTGAAAGGAAGCCATATAATTATTTACAAAATTGCATCGTAAACAGCATCTTTGAGTTGTATGTCTTAAGGATCACTGTCGATTTTAAATGGTCTAACAAGCTGTATTTATAGTTACTTCGTGGAGGAAAAATCCAAACAGCAAAAAATAATTCAGCAACCCCACATAATAAACATGTATGTTCATCACTCACAATTTCGTAGATATTGCCATCGAGTAATAACCAACGCATTAGTTAATAACAAGTTTTACAGTGTACCACCTTCCCTTAATGGTTCATTTTTTCTTTTAAATTTGTGCCGATATTCATACCTTTTTTTGCGGGATGTTTTTAATAAACATTTATTTATTACTTTCAATGCAATTTGCTGTTCTTAAACATTTGTTTTATATTTTATTTATTTTATTTCATTTATTTCTTTCCCCATTAGTTTTAGACAAATAGGGGAAAAGAATTTCACTTGACGTCCAACGCAGTCTCAATTGATCAGTAGCAGCGCATAATGATGTTGGAAGACAGGCGCTTCTGGAAAGTTAATGTTCGATTTCCTACAACTTGATTTTTTCTAGATACACACGTATTCTAGACTAACCAATAACCAATATTGGCCGAAATTCAGAAGTATGCTAGCGTTTCCTGCCACACTGCTTAGTGAGTAATTTTACAATATTTTTGTTATATTTTTCAAATAAAAGTTTTCGTAACACGTATTGACATTTAACTCATAAAGAAAAATCGTTTATAGAAACATTAATTTCGCATCTACATGTATATGATATGATAAGATGATATATGATATGATACCATGATATTAGCGGTTTTAGTTTCTTAAAGGCTTAATGTAATATGTATGTGATGTTCATTGTAAAGAAACTGCAATCTTCTCCAAATTCCCCGATGCTAATAAGTCTAATTAAAAATTTGCATAAATTTGCAAACACATTGGAAAGTAATATGTTATGTACATATACTTAAAAGTAAAGTTTCGAATATTATGTGACTACTTGCTGTAGTAACCGTTGAACTCAAAGGTGACTAAGTATTTAAGTAAGTAAGAATTAAGTATTTTTCTAATTACAAATTTTCGATTTATTAATTTATATTATAAATTTCTATGATTTTCTCAATTATCTCAACACTATTTCAATTTATAAAAACTTGTCATCCTATCCACTTTCTAGTCCGAAGTTAGAATTTAAGAATGTAAATTGTGAATGGTCGATTGCGATGTGGTTTTATGTGTATGCCAATTTGTAAATGTATCAATAAAATGTTGGTATAAAATTTGCTTTAATTTTCTATCTTGGAACCCATTTTCAAGCTCCTTTGTATTCCATTTATGGGATGCAAGGGAGGCAATTTCAGTAAATTCACATGTAAGGGACCTTCAGTTTAAGGGATTGATCAAAATTATGCCGTCCTCTTCTGCCATACATGAAGAAATACCCTCTCCATGCACGCATATGCCAGCAATATGTGTAAACTGAATAGAAAAAGCTTTCATTTTTGTTTACATTTTGTAAATTTAATTTTTTGTACATCACTTTTTGGCATGATGAGTTCTTGGTGGGTTCTTTCAATCTGTTTTATTTTTAAAATTTGTTTGCAATTTCTTGGTTGATGTATTGAAAATTCTATTCTAAGTTTTTGCTCCCTCTCGTACGCTGTGTTAAAGTAGTAGTACAGCAGCACAAAAGCAAACTAATGCATACAAGCAAAATCATACGGCGTTTGACAGCGGCACAATTTTAGTCACGCCCCAAATGATGATAACGAACGCTACGTCGATTACTCGACTATTCGAATTGTATTGCTATCATATCTAGGAAATCATTGGCCAAAAGAATAAAGTTGGTTGTACCTTCTTTGGAATCCGAAAATGTTTGCATGATAGTCGTCTATACATACCATTAATCTCGCCACCGTCAATTGTAGCCAGGTAAAATCCCGAGTAGTGATTGGAGTTATACAGTAGAGGCAAAAAATACACAACATGGAAGAAGCTTTTTGATCCAGGGCAAATGTTTTATCTGTCTCTGTCCACAGTGAAATGAATTTAAATATGCGAAATACAAGCTCTGTTCAGCATGATTTTCAGCATAGTTTGTCGATTATGCAGCAATTTTGACTCTCGCATATCCGCACAGTAAATACGACACATAAAATTCAATTACATGTTCGAGATATTGGTGGTTGATTGGATTATTTATCAATCTCTGTATTTCTAATAATTCTAGTAAAAAAATACACCGTAATCTAAGGATTCCGTGACTATGAAAAGCTGATGACAGTTTTTGAATCGCTTTTCGCTCATGCATATCTGTATTCTAAAGTGCCCTTTAGGTCAGCTAATTTCGGACAGCCATTCATTGCCCGCTTCACCTTTCATGTCGACTTTGATGTGTTAGCTAATGTTTTTGCAGCTCAGACATATCTATCCGTGTGAAATGCCGTATGTTGTATTTCAATTTATCGTTTTACGATATTAAGCGTTTTCCAAAAAATCGCTGTTATGAAAATTTGTTGCAACTTTTGAAATGTACGGCATTTTGAAATCGTAGTTAGAGACAACAAACATGTTCCTTAAAGACACTAACATTAATAACAAAAACAAGTTCTTACTTACATCAATATTTAAAGATATTATCCAATTGTTCATAAATCGCTGTTTTGAACTACATTGAATTTTGGATCAATGATTACACAAAAATGTGCATCAGAATATATACAATAATAATAACGAATAAACCCAACTTTGTTCTAACTTCACTTACGTCGTTTTTTCTTGTAAGCACATCTGTGGTAGAAATTAACTAGAGACAGATTACAGAAACGATCGTGTAAATATGGTGTCGTGAAGAGGGTTAGCTCAGGCGATTGTAGTTTGTATTACCTTGGTTCGAAATCGTCGTTAAACAATAAATCCCATAGTGAGTCAAAAAGCTATATATGTGAAAGCTAATTGGATGTGATAATATGTCATTCATGATATACAATAGAAATTTTTTTTTATGGCAGGAATGATGAATGAAATGTTTTCTAAAGGTTCTGTGTAACAAAAGTTTACTTGGATGGCAAACATGTTAGGTGGCGGCAAATTATAGCCCTAAACTTAATGATAACCCACTGATCATGGCGTCTAGTATTTAAATAATGTTTATAAGATTGTGGATTTATTTTCATCAAATTACAATTCTGCTGTAAATGATATTTGATTCCACGCAGGCCTGTCTTATACAGTGTTTGAAGCGATTGTAGTTGAAGATAAAATTTCCATAAGAGCTGCTAGTTCATCCATAATATGTTAGGTTAGGTATTATAATTTCCCATAATTTTTAAATATGAAATTAAAAAAATTTCTTAGATCGTTTAGCTTCACTTACTACTATTATTTTGTAATATATTTTACGAAATAAATCCATTAACTTAGTTCACTTTTATTAATCAAGGGTCCTTCTTCATATTCATATTCATATTCAATAATAAGCCTAAGCTTAATGATAACTGCCTAACCATGGCATTTACTATATAAATAAAGTTTATAAAATACAACAAAATTTTACTTGGATGGCAAACATCTTAGGAGGCGGCCAACGACAACTCTGAGCTTAATTGTAACCCACTGATCATGGCGTCTGGTATTTAAATAATGTTTATAAGCTTGTGGATTTATTTTCATCAAATTACAATTCTGCTGTAAATGATATTTTATTCAACGCAGCCCTTTTTCTATACAGTGTTTGAGGCGATTGTAGTTGTAAATAAAATTTCCATAAGAGCTGCTAGGTCATCCATAATAGTAGAGATTTTATATATAATTTCCCAACATTTTTTAAATATGAAATTGGAAAAATTTCTTAGATCGTTTAGTTTTACTTACTACTATTATTTTGTAATATATTTGACGAAATAAATCCATTGACTTAGTTCACTTTTATCAATCAAGGTTCCTTCTTCATATTCATATAATTAGGAATGCATTTATATGACTTGCTATGCGTTCACATTTTGTCTGTGTTTGTGTACTTAAGTGTAAGTTAAACTTTTGCGAGAAGTTATGGTAGCTTTGAACTTGGTACTTGGATTTTGAATAATGGTTATATACCATTTTATGGATGCATCTATATATGTATATGTATCTATATGTACAATTCGGAATTTATGTATGTCTGCGAACTCTCACAAACATACGCATATGAATGAAAGAGTGCGTGTGTATGCTACTACATCGAGCATTAGCATAGTTTTACTTCCGTTTTATGTCATTCGTTGCACACTGCATTTTATTATTTAGTTTAGTTTGTGTTGCGCATGTGATTTAATTACAACAACAACAATAACATAAACTGTATATACATACATAGACAATATTGAGAAAATGCCTAAGGATATGTTACATCCTTTGCTGTGCACAGGAAAAAAAAAATAAAATAGATTTATTGAGATTTATAAATGAATAAAAAAAAAAATTAGTTGAAGTCTTGTCATGAAATGCAAACCGGCTTTTTATGAAACCCTTCTTATATAGAAATTTAATATAATATTACGCTTAAAAACTATAAATGTCCTACAAAATTAATATGAAATAAATACATTTTCATCAAAAGTTACTTTAGATTATTATCATCAATTACTTATGATGAATAATAACTGATATTAGCATAAAATTTGACTTTACTCTTTGTGGTAGACTGTTCAAATGTGTTTGTCATCTTTTCTTATGATTGCATTTAAAAAAGCTGTTTATAACTAACTCTCGAACGCATTCATACGAAAAGAGGATTTATTATTCCTTAATTATTATCATATATAGCTTATATTACTCTAATATGTGAATGAACTTTTAAATGTACGAGTGTGTGCGTGCATGCATATTCAAATGAGCCTCATTGTCCCCGTACAGCACGTTCATGTGTCTGTGTCCGAATTATATCCGTTGCTGGTAATAGTGAGAGTAATTATTATGTTATTATTTATTGATTTATTTCAATTGATATAATTTTTACTCAATGTATACATTTTAGTCTCTATAATGTCGTCGTTGCTTGCCACGCTGTCTACACTGTAAATTTGCAGAGTCTATAAAAATACATATAATGAAGTGCATTTGGTACATTTTTGCCATAGTTAATTTATGTACTTCCATAAAATTCCATTCATATTTTGATAAAGTATAATACAATTTTTGGGCACAATAAGAATGCATTTGATATTTAATCCTAAAGTAAAGGCAAAAATAAATTATGATCTCAATATCTGTATACTTAGAGAAAATTAATAAGAGGAAAGCAAATATTGTCGCATTTAAATAATCAGAATAGTTTTGCTAACAATTAAAGATTATCTGCAACTAAATCTCCGTAAATAACATCTTACAGGAGGAAAGCAAATGTCAGCGGAGACTTTTCATTATGCAATAGTTTACGTCAAGTCGTATTTATATTAAGAAGAAAATTTAAAATATTATATTATAAATATTATTAATAATATTATTAAATATAAATTAATAATATTATAAATATTATATTGCATATAAATATAAAATATATAAATATAAAAAATTCAACAAAACTAACTGCTATTTTAATTTTAAGACCGATCGGTAAACGCAGCGAGTTTTTGTATATTTGATATTTACGATCTGGTGCTGTACCATCCGTTCAATTGCGGTATGAATGCAGTATTGGTAAACTGTTCTCTTAAAGTCCGAAATTGTTTCAGGAGTGATTAAGTTATTATGAGAGGTTTGAAAAGTTACATTTATTGCAATAATTCGCTGCCAATCTGCCCTACAGTAATTTAAGTACATTACTAACTATAGCAAATATACGAGTAATAACCTGTTAAAAACTCGTCGCAATCGGTTGTATGGTTTGGATGCCTATGTGAAGTACACAGACAAATACAGATTTGCGTATAGAATATAAAAGGTTCAAATTTTGATATAAACATTATACTTTAGTTTATACTTAGGCGTCATGGATGATGATATGAAGTACACAGGCAACAACAGATTTGTATTGACATGATAAAAACTTCGAATTCGGATATAAAACTTATAATCTATTTTTAAAGTCAGACTACGTTTGTACGCAGTATATTTTTAGAATTCCCTAATGTATCAAATAACAATATGTATTTAATGTATACCAACAGATTCAGTTTAATGAAAATAACCCCATGTTCAAATATACCTGACTCTGTTTACTTAAGCACCCTACTATAAGCCTAAAGGACACATGTCGCAAATGACGTATGACGTATTTGAAATAAAAGGCTTAAAAGTTGTTAGAAAATGTACTGGCTGTAATGACTTTTTGTTTGTATTCAAATCATGCATGGGATAATTTAATTGGGGGAGCCAATAATTCAGCGATTACATTACAATTATTTGAAACCAATATTAATTAATTTTCTTATTGTTCATGTTAATTGTAATAGTTTTACTTCACTTGTGGAAGGTTTCATTGCGATTACTAATGGTAATTAAGTCGTCTCTATCATTCAGCTAAAAATAATCATTACTAGTACTTTATATATTTTTAAGTTGAAAAACTTGATTTAAACCAAAGTTCTTATTTTAAAATTGCCATCGATGTCTCAAATTCCTAGAAGAAATACATTTCATTACTTGATATATTATAAAAATAATATTATATTTCGCAAGCGGATGAATCAGTACTGGTAGTTTCTAAGAAGAAAATACTCCGGAAGAAATATGGACCCATCATCGTTGACGGAGAGTATCGGCGTTGCATGAACAATGAGCTGTATGAGCTATACGCCGACATCGACGTGGTCAAACGCATTAACATACAGCGATTGCGTTGGCTGGGTCATGTTGTGCGGATGGACCCAAATGCTCCAGCACGGAAAGTTTTCGACAACAAACTCGATGGGCGGCGCAGAAGAGAGCGGCCAAAACTCTGTTGGAAAGACTAGGTTTTTCAAATACTATCGAAGCTTAGTGTGATGAATTGGAGGAGAAGTGCAGAAGATCGAAGCGTTTGGAATTGTTTTCTACGGGCGGCGTATAATAGACAAGGCTAACTATTCCAGTCGCCACATAAGAAGAAGAAGAATATTATATTTCATATAAGAAAACGAATTTTTGAAATAAATGTCAAGTAGTTTTTGTTTTAAAAGAACTGGTGTGATTTAATTGCAATCGATTCAAGTTGTAGTTACTGAAAAATGTTCAATATCGCTAAACGATATTGCATTTTTTTTCCATTTTGATCGTTTGAAAAAATTGTAATGAATCGTCAATGGAAATTACCCCATATATGATTATGATTAAAATATTCAGCGATTAAGACTGATATTAAGAAGTTAAAAAAATTATAATAAAATAAAACATAATAAAAAGTAAAAATAAGAATACAAACAATTAAAAAATACAAGTAAAGAAAATGATGAAAAAATAATAAAATAAAATACTTATTCTTCCACATTAAATTAAATATGGTTAAATATGGAAAAAGAGAATATTATATTTCTGATTTTATGGAAAGAGCTTAGTAAAATATCTCTTGAATCGACCCAATTTGAATGCCAAATTCTATATTAAGTTCTAACAATTCTTACTATGTCATGTTCATCAGCACAATTGAACAGATGTTCATGTTTGCTTGGTCCAGTATTGAACATACAATTTTAAATTATCAACTCAGCGAGCCATTTTTAGGTTCCCTTAATTAGTTCTGAACTGTAGTTAAATTTAATATGCAGTTTCTAGTTTTTAGCAGTCAGAAGTATCACCGGCACCGGTAATCATTGACAATTATATATTGTAGTATGCTATCTGTGGTCAATAAACTTTGAATCACGGAGATTCAACATACTTCCAATATTTATTTTTTACTATTTTGGCAACTGCTATATACAGCAGTATTTAACATGAAAACTTTTGAAATCGGTTTTCCTAAATTTAGAAAGATCGGTTTCACCAAGTCGACTATGATTAACAAATCTTTAATCTACTAAAAGGATGCGACTTAATGAGTTCCGAAAATGTATGTAAATTTTCTGAAAACAGATTTTTACAACGAGGTCTATAAAAAACGAACATAAAATTGATTACAGCTTCATTGAAAAGACTTCGAAAGAAAAGACTTATTCTATGAAAAAAATTTCAGTTTATCATCAATGTTGAAACTTGAGTTCCGTATTGTTTGACTAATGAGTTTGAAAATAACGAATTTACACAAAGTGTGGAAATGTTTGTAATTTATTGCAGAAGTAATGAAATTACTCGAAGCACAATACTCGTAAATGGCCACAATTTTCACTTTCAATGTGAAGTAAGAGAATCCAGTGTTTGAATAAATCCGAAAACAATTATTTACATGAAATTATTTGTCAACAAAAATGTATTCAAATAATAATATCTAAAAAAGAAAAGCCATTTTAATGCCGTACACCTTTTCATTTTTCCTTCAAATTAAAAACATATAGCTCTTATTTGATCAGCTTTTATAAAAGAATTTTTCTAGAGCGAGTTGCATCGACGGTGTTCACGCCAGAAATGGTTACGAAAAACTAAAAAATGGTATTGGATGATCGTCGGTTGAAGGTGCGTGAGCTAGTTGAAATTATAGGCATCTCAAAAAGTGCTATTCATCGTATATTGACCGAAGATTTGAAGATAAGAAAGCTGTGCGCAAGATGGGTGCCGCGCTTGCTTTCAATAGTGTTTGGAGTCGATTTATAACCATGATTAATAAGCACTTCACACCTGAGACAAAGAAACAGTGAAAGCAGTAGACGGGAATGGGAAAATCATGTCGAAAGAAGGCAAAGAATCGTGAAGCAGAGAATAGTGCACAAAAAAATCGCGTCTGTTTTTTTTTTTTTGGATTGCGCATAGGAATATTTTCATTGGTTGTCTTCAGAAAGGAAAAACTGTCAACGACGAATATTATGATAGTTCATTGCAGCGTTTAAGTGATGAAATTATGGTAAAAAGGCTGCATTTAGCGAAGAAGAAAGTGTTGTTTCATCAAGTCAATTCTCAGGTTTATACACTCACCGTTGCGATGGCCAAAATTAATGAACTAAAGTTCGAATTGCTTCATCATGCACCTCATTCGGCAAACTAAGCTCCCTCGAACTATTTTCTATTTCCAGACTTGCAAAAATGGCTCAGTGGTAAACGATTTGTCAACAGTAAAGAGGCGGAGTCTGTAGTTAATGAGTATTTTAAGAAGTTTGACAGTTGTTACTATAAACAGGGTACAGAAGCTATTGAATATTATAAGAAAAATTGTATCGAACTATAAGGAGACTGTGTTGAAATATAAAGAAAAATTTGGTCAACTTTTTTGTGTCTTCTTTGTTAAACCAGGTAGTTTTGAGATCCTCCTTGTACAAAAGGCGTAATCGCCAGTGTAGCTGGTTCTGTGTAGACTCCACATTGTAGTTTCAGTTGATTAATTAGTATTATTACTGTAGTACTTGAGAGGATACAGGTTCTAAAATAGTTTACCGGAGATGAAGTCAGAATCAGTTTCATAAAAGTATGCTGCATTCGATTTTAATTTAGAAAAATTAATTTATTAATTCGATATATTATATTTGACACTATCAACTAGAAAATGATGATACGAAAAATAAGGCTAAAAATCTTAACATCCGGCGGCTCAACTTTCACAATCTATATTCATCTAACAAACCGTCGGTTGAAGAAAATATATTTAATCCTAAACAAAAAAGAATCTAAATGTTTTTACGCCATTATAAGTGTGGAGAACATGATTCAAGACTGGCAAATTGTTTAAATTATTATTCTACTTGTTATATGTTATATGGGATTATCTATTTAATGGTTGCAAAACTATCGGTTTGGCATGACTGTCAGCTGTTAAATAACTGTCACCTGAAGTGTTATTTATTTAGTGAAAGATTGAGTATTTATTTATGAATATGAGGCATATGGGGTTTGAAGAAACCAGAAGTGATTGTGGAAAATCCCTTGCATCCGGAAAAAGTAACAGTTGGGTGCATCATTGCGTGCCATTGGACCGTATTTTTTTTTTTAAATGACGCTGGAGGAACCCCTAAAGGATCCACTGCTGCAACCAATCCACAGGCTGTCATTTAAATGACATTGTATTTCATACATAATGGCAAGGTCCAAGCATTATAATGAAATAAAAATTTGTTCGAAATCATAGCTTTATGTGTGTTCTATTTAACTTTATTTGAAAACGAAAAAATGGATAACCCTACACATTTTAGAGGTTGGAATTATGAGTATCCTATCTAATCTTTTTCTCAATTGACATGTTGAAAATATACTCGTATGTTAAATATTTCAAATTTTAACTTGTTTACAATTTATATAAATACTATTTATAATTGTGAACTATTTTATTCTCCTAATTCGATTTTTCTGTTCTTAAAAGTGCGGTAATTTAATTTAACCATTGCAATAAGCTATATGAAAACGAAACTTCTTATAATTCATAATTTAATAATCAATTTATGATGTAAGAAGCGGGTTCGCGTCTTCAAATTTGGAATATTGAACATATTGAATATTCAATATTGAATTGAATATTGAATATTGGATATTGAAACTACTTCACACTCGATGGCGTTCAGTTTTTGTTAAAAAAAAAGTTACAAATAATTAATTTATAACATGTACTTCAGTGTAAATTGGTAAACTTTTAATTAAAATTTTTGGACAAGACTTTGTTGTTCCATTTTGGTCTATTTAATTATCAAACAATTTAGCACTGTAGTTATTGGTAAAGAAGTTTTCACAACTAGATGTGGCTAACTTTTGATGGAAATGTTCCCAAAAAACACAATTTTATGCTCTCCTTTCATGGATAATTTCGTATGCTCAACGACGCTACATAAATGTAAATACAATTCTGGCCAGTTATATGTATATAGCAAACAGTATGGCACCGGATATATATACTTCCTTCTTCCCGCACTGTTATTTCAGGATCAGCATAGTTCCTGTTTATATTTTGAAGAAGATTTTTCTTTTTTTTTTAAGGTTTAATAACCATTGAAAATGAACAAATAGGACAATAATAAAAAAATTGAATTTCATGCAGTCATCAAAAATTTACTGTGAGTATAAAAAAAACGATCACTCAAACCAAGGATAGACACTAACACCAATATCGTAAAATTTCTAAACATTTATTGAGATCACTTGACCAGCTATTATATAAAAAAAGGCGTATAATTCATGTTAGTTAGTCCACAGAGATTACAGATATATCAAGTGGTTACAAAATTTTGGTGTTACATTATCGGTGCAGTATGAAACATCTATTTGGCAGATGGTTGATCTGTGTTTGTTCTTAACTGACGGATCTGAATTATTTTTTATTTGTCGTTGTAAACGTAAACGGAACATGGATATATCTTAATACACCTGATGTTAAGAAGTAGTAGCATTAAGGAAATCGGGACCAACAAAAAACAAGTTGTGCTTTTCTGGCAGTTAGGTTACAGTTTTAATACCCAGTGTTTTCACAGGGGAGAAACAATCATTGGAATATAATTGCAACATACTGAACTGCTTCGTTTACAATTTTCCGCGTTTGCATAAGAACGGAAGCGGCTGCTAAAACGGTTACTAATGGTTTAGTGAATGAATAGTTTCATTTTCTGATAAAAAACCCATACTAAAACATTCACTTGAACATTTTTTTAAATATATTACTGATCAAATGCTGCTTTACTACTATGTTTAAAGCAAAATATCTTCTTCCAAATCTGCATGATATTTTCCAACTGGAAAATAATGAATATATACGCTCTGATCCCTATTTCAATGAAAAACAGTTGCCAATGTAAAGTTTATGTGAAAACTGTTTTTCAACGCCAAGATGCCAAGAGAATTTTTTTAGAACAAAGTTATTAATGGCAAAAAGTCACTCGCTCCCTGTAGTTGTGATAAAAGGAATCTTTATGGAAATATATCCGAATCAGAAATATTGAAACGCACATTTTCAAGTGAAAAACTTAGTATTAAGCTACACGATATTCTAAAAATGTAAGTTTTAACAAATCTTTTCAGTTTTTGAAACTTGAGAAGTATTTTGGTAGAAAAAGATATAACTCCAATTATAGTCAGTGAAAAATTTGAGAATTTTATTTGGAAATTACGGCAAGTTTAAAATAAAAGTAAGGTAAGGTGTATTAAGCTGAAAAGTGAATATGTCGAGGTAAAATTTATTTGAGTCCACAAATTTTATTGTGTAGAAAAGACCGGCAGTTTGAGATAACTTTGAACGAAGTTTAGTATGATATTGAGAATTAATATTTTTTTTTTTTTGTGGAAAGTAAAGACGCGAAATTGTTAATTTGAAAAATCTCAGAAAACTGAAAAATTACATCTGCATTCCTAGTTTAAAAGTAATTAATTTGTTTATATTATATAGATTTATCCATTTAGTGGTTTCAAAACCGACGATCTTGCAAGGTTGTCAACTATTAAATACCTGTCATGTGAAGTGTTATTTATTAGCTAAAGGTTAACAACCGAAGAACGCGTAAAAACTTACTTGTGGTAGTTGAAACTTGCTACAAAAGTGGTGATTCAAACGTAGAACTTATTGCGCATTATGGGGTGATTATGGTCATAATAATTGACCTACTGTGCAAGGAATTGGCGAGATTATAAAAGAATCTGAAGAGACTGGAAGCGTTACAAATGTGGTTTAGGCCTGTTTATCATCGCAATGTACGCACTGCCGAAAATATCGCTTTTGTTAGTGAACGTGTGACCCTATTGCCGTTTGAAAGCCGAGTTTTTTTCGCCTGGAACTAAAAATTATGAGCTAGACAATATGTAATTTTAGCAAGGCGGTGCCACAAGCCATACAACACCACAAAATTTGGCTTTTTTACATGTAAAGTTTCCAATAAGCGTAATTTAACGTTTTGGTGACGTCGTTTGCCACTAAGATCATGCAATTTGTCTCCAGTAGGCTTTTTTTGTAGGGCTACGTCGAACATCGTATTTACGTGAATAACAGACAAAGGTTGGAGCATTCGAAAATTAACATTCGTCAAGATATCGCCGAGATATCGCCCGAAATGTGGGAAAAAGTGATCGAAAACTGCCCCAACAGTATCCATTGGGCTCGAAATTGTAATCGGAGCTTAACGCGTTTTCAATTCGGAGTCAAAAAGATTGCTAATGCATTACAAATTTTATAAAATTTAGAGAAAAATAGTGTCACATATTTTTTGCATGTTTTGCATGCCTTCCTTCCTATAAAATCTATTGTGCATCCTAAAGTAAAGAATGATCTTCTAATTAAAAAAAAAAAAAAACTTTTTGATCAGTTTGTACTTTAGGATACTCCTACACAATATATTTTATAGGAAGGAGAACAACACAAATTGTTGTAGAAAAAAATTGCTATCGACAAACAGATATTTAATTCCAATTAACAAATTTTACAATTTTAAAACTAAAGATTCAACTTTTTCTAATTTCTATTAAAATGTTGTTACAAATTTTTGGGTACGGGAATGTTTGTTTTTAGTAAGACAAATAGAATTTATACATCTAGTAGAAAATACTAAGCACTAGATCAAAGTTATGTAATTGTAATTAACAATTTATTGCATACCAACAAGTAAGTTCCTCTTTAAGAAAACAATAACAATACGCTTTAACACAATCATTTACTTTTGGGAACTTAATCTCCTACATTGATATTAGAAATTTCTAGTAAAATAAATTATTCTACTCACTTGTAATCCTTTAAAGTTGTTCGCCTACTTGTCCCTACTCCTTTTCCAGCTGTCGTTTGCCGTTTTATTTGTATTGTGGCAAATGCACTTAAATTTACACTTTCCTTTTGCTCTTTTTTTAAAATACTGTGCTGCTTTTATGTTTCCAGGATTTTCCTTTCCAAAATAAAAGTATTATTTTTTTTCTTGCACTTTTTAAGAGAACAGTGGTTTGAGATGACGATGTACGTGGGGGGGCGACGAAAGATTAACACATCATGCGAAAGTTTATTGATTTAATATTTCTTAAAATTTTACCGGTTTTAATTATATTTACTTAGCGATTATTAAAATATAATTAAAAAATTATTGCTAATTTTTGAGACTAGATAGATTTAACATGCAGGCGAATGCATATATGTTGTTGTTATTAAATACAAATATTTTACTTTTAGTTTCCACAAATTTTTCTTTTTTTATTTCTTGTTGCTTTTTGCTTTTTCATATAAATTTTGGCATTAATAATTGTGTTTAGTTTATTTTGCAAATTTAGTTTTATATTTCCAATTATTATTTATAGTTATTATTATTGTTGTTGGCACTTTGCATTTAAAATTCTTTCTTTCTTTCAAATATTGCACTCTTCTTCGATTATTTATTTCTTGCTTCGCCGATGATTTACTTATGGAGTGTTGTTGTCTTCCGTTGTTGTTAGTTTATTTGTTCGCGTTTTAGGTGTTTTTTGGGTAATTTATTAGTATAATTTTATTGCCATTTATCTACCGGCCGCTTTGTTTATGTTCCGCTGTATGTTTTTCTTTTTTTTATGTTCTCCATACGTTTTTACGTTAGTTGTTCACTTCTACTATGTATGTAAATCTCATGTGGCAGTAGTAGTAGTTGTAGTAGTAGTTAGCGTATAATACGTATCTATCACACCGTAGTTTATGGTGTCTACCGCGCTACCGTTTTGTTTGTGATGGCTGTAAACATACGAATAAATTTCAGTTTTTACGATTATTGTTATGATTATTTTTATGACTGATGACGATGGCGATGGGGAGGACGCTGAGAGCTGAGCTGATGATGATGGCTGCTGCCGTGTCTTCTATGGCTGCCCGTTTGCCAGTCAGTGTATGGTTTGATTGCTTGGTGGTGGTGCTGCTGCTGTAACTTCTTTGTCGCAGTTCAGTGTGGTTGTTGTAATGCCGGAGTGTGCTTCCCCTAAAAATTAATCAGCAGCCAGCCAGCCAGCCACCACTTGTGTTTGCGTACGCCTGTGAATGCTCGACCTTAGATCCGTCCGTCCATCCGTCCTTCGACGTTTTTTGTTTTAACGTTGTGTTATATGACTTTTCTATTGTGTCATAAAACTATGTTAGCAAACATTTACGAGCGTCTACAGATGCTGCTAGACAAAATGTTACACATTTGCGATCGTATACAGTATAGTTCACGGGTTCATAGTATGCAAATTTGGTTTTCTTTTGCGAAACAGAACGTTTAACCATTCATGACGATTTGAAAAAAATTCCACTATAATTCAGTGAAAATGAACACACAAATCATCAGATATTCTCAACATTTTCGTAAATTTATCTCGTTTCTTATTGGCTTTATCAATTTCAGTTCAGTGCGATAAAACTTTGCTATTTTTTTTATTATTATTATTGCTCTATTATTACTGTTTTTATTTGTATTATTATGGTTTTGTGATGATGTTGATTTCTTTACGACTTCTATCAAACTAAACCCATAAACTATACGTTTCGTAGCATATACATGTGAAAAATCCGAGCAAAAACAGTTTCTGTCTTTCTTTCTGTCTGTTTCGGTTTTCCTTCTCAATGCTGAAGAGCGTCGCGTAAAACGTAGAATTTCTTAATTCAATTCATTGTATACTCGTTCATATGTACGTACTACGTACGGACGTACGTTCAATACGACGAAAACCCAGAGATCCGTAATGAAATTGGAAAAAAAGAAATTTATACAACGTATTGTACGAGAAACGGTACCGTCGCCATACGTCATACGCTAACGGAGGCAGCAAACGAATTCCGCACAGAACTGAAAAGCTAAAGTAATAAGGCAAGCATTTAGTAGCATGAACTCTCCATATAGCTGAGAAAAGAAGAACCAGCCAGCCAACACAGAAAAAAGGGGAAAAGGCGAGCGTTTCACATGAAATCCCCACCAAAATTCTCATATAAATTACACACACATGATGATGCGGAGCAAAGCCAGTACTACTACTTGCCTGCCATTGCCATACATTATGGCGTTCTGCAGCCAGAGCTGTTACAGCTCTGCAGCCAGCTGTTGACAGCGCTGTTAAGTTTTTAAACAGTATATAAATAATCTTATAAGACACTCTAAATTGCCGAGCATAAGTTACAAAAGGGAAAAACACCACCATCACCAGCTTATTCCAGCAGCAGAAACTTCTCTTGTCTTATAATTCACTTTCCCGAGTTTGGTTGAGTAAAGCCCTCTCTGAAAATGGCCCACTGTGCCTGCACAACTACGTTCTCTCGCCTCTCTCTCTTAGAGAGCTCTGCTCACTCATATTTATGTTATTTATGTTCTTCAGCTCTGCTTACGTTATGCGGCGCTGTGCTCGTTTACGTCAACGTTTACGTTACGTCTCGTAAATTGTTCGCTTTGGACGATTTTGAGTGACCACGCGTAGCGCCGAAGCAATAAAGTATTCCTGGGTCTTTGTGCAAATTTATTGTGTGAATTTTTTGTAGGTTTCCTTTGCTTTTGCCTTTCGTATCTGCCACAGCACTCGCTGTGTTTTGTGTTCAGCTTTTTTGAGAGCCTTGGCGTTGTTCTAAGGCAAAAGAAGAGTCGCTTTGTGCCCGAGAGTTGAGTGAGTTATTGTGATTTGTTTTTCATGGGTTTTGGGTTGCGTTTGTTTTGAGTTTTCGAAACATTTCTGAGACTTCTGTGGATATGAGTTTGCAATTTATGTGAGAATTTTAGGTTTTGTTTTGAATTCCCTTTCGAATTGTTGTTTCTTTACTGGCCGTTGATGGTGTTTGTTCTCTGCTGGTGTTTCCTGGCGGAATATGCGGTCAGTCAGTACTTCTGTTGGATTTTTGGTTATTTTGGAGGATTTCTGATCAAATTTTCTTGGTTTATAATTTATTGGTAAATTGAAGTGAAATTAATCAATTCGAACAATTAAATTGAATCGAGTTCAAACGGTGTAAATTCAAAATGAACTGATTAGAGTTGCCAGAAGGCTTACAAAACGTCATCCATTAGTGGACATTGATAGCTCACAACTTCGCAATATTAATAGTACCATATTTATAATACCATATTTAACTAATCGGCCAATAAATTCGGGGGAATTGAGAAAGAGAATTCTATATGTTTGCAAAATTCGGTTTCGGGAAGTCATTCAAAAAAATTTTATCTTCATCACATCCAATAGCTCAATCTTGGCCAATTTATCATTACTAAAGAAACTGTTTTATACCGCTGTTAAATCTGAACCAATTCGATAGTTCTTATTAAATTGAATTACTTTTAAATACTTCTAATTTGTTTGGATTCGTCTGCTACATAATCACATTTGACGGAAACATCGTTTTGCGATCTAATTTCGGTCTGAAAACTCAAACAAAAACAAAATTTCTTTGGTCAGATGAAAAATTGAACCAAAGTTACTCATGAAAATGTGAAGAAGACACACCATAAAAAACCTGTTTCTTTCCTATGACAAGTCTGTGTTAAATTCATTGGTGTTTACGCAAAATTTCACTACTTTGCTCCAAAAATTGCGGTGAATTTCAGCTTCCGCGAATGCACCTATTTTGCTGGGGAGTGGTACAATCAGTTCTACGCTTCTTTCATATATATGGTATATTTCTATAGAAGAATTTAATTTGAATTTGAATCTGAATATTTCTTTCAAACCGTTTTCACTGCATGATGATGATAGCCGCTAAAGGCTAGACGTGGAGATTGCGGTTGTAAGACAGCAATTTTACCACAGCAACCATCAGCTTGAGACACGAGGTATTGTTTTGGGAAAAGTCTATTTTTTCCATTTTGTCATTTACATTTTCTTGACATTGTCCTGTGCTTTTTCAAATATGAAGCCTTTATTTTACCGTCTGAATGTTTCGTTTTGGGTCGGTTAGCTCGATCCTTTCCATTCAGTGGATTGTCTATTCAACTCAGGCACGTAATGGTGTAGCTATGTTTCATTATTTATTACTATTTTTATTGCATTCAATTTGCTCTAAATAGCGCTCCGAATCAACTACACGGTGGCGTTTTTGTTCCACCGATAGCATATGTATTGCTCATTTGGAAAACTTTTTTCTCATACTCTGGGTATGCAAAGTAGTGAACACAGTACCATTTGCTTTTTTTGGAATATCAGCTAGCTTTTGTAACCCCAGTTGTCATTTATCAAGAATTAATTTCAGTACTTTTTATGCTTTTTGAATTAACTACCGCTTTGGAAACCCACCCACAGCGTTTAGCATCATCGGTGCCCGTACGACCAAGTTTAAAATCAGCAAATCACCTGCAAATGGTATATTTTCTATGGAGAAGGGACGCATTGTCGCTTTTGTAGAGTTTGAGCGGCAATTTGTCCCCATCAAAAATAATATTTAACCAAAAAAAGAAAGTCGTTATTTTTTAATACGTACAGAAATAAAAATCTAAAATGGCGGTGCTTACAAAATTGTAACTTAAATAAAAATGAACGAAATGTAATCGAAAACGTTTTCTTGAGTGAGGGTGATATCCCTGTGAGTTTAGTCCCGAAACTTGATCATCCAAATGTTACAGAGATTTGCTAATCTGAAACGCCTACTGCATGAAAATGATATAAAAACAAGAGAAAGTTCTAACGGACTGAAAATATGTTACCCTCCATCTTTATGTTCTCTCCTTCGCAGTAACAAGAATGATATATATCAGTTCGTATTAGTGAGTGATATAAGTGGGCGTAACTAAATTTTCTCTTTCCATATATAACATAAGATATAATAAAGAGAAATTCATTATTTTCCCAATGGATAGCTTTAGAAATCTATAACTTGCGTTGCATAAGTAGTGGATACTAGAAAAGGATAATACGCCTTCTTCTATAAAGACTGAAACACAATCCAGGACTATGAATATGTGAATATTTTTAATGGGTTTGACACTGTAACAGCTAATCGCTCAACTTTGATTCCGTCGTTCCCGTATCGGCAATTTTGGTATCAAAAGTGCAGTACGCTTTGGATGATCAATTATCAAAAATGTCGATAGAATAATGGAAGTTATCAAGCACTGTTGCTCAGGAATTACAAACTGTCCAAAGAAACCGTTTGGAACCCCTTAAATAATGCGGGGTACAAAAAGAAACTTTATATATGGGTGCCGCGTGAGTTAACGCAAAGAAAAATGTTATGGGCCTAATTTATATTCAATAAAATCGCCTCAGTTTTGTAGCGAATGGTGACTGGTGATGGAATGTGGGTCATTTATAACAGCTATGATAGAATAGCGATGAGCTGGAAAACATTGGCCAAGCCAGTATTGGTGGTCAGAAAAGTGTTGCTGTATATTTGATGGGATTGGGCCCTACGGGCAATGCCGAGACTAGGACCTGTACTGTCAACATATGGCCTGTTCGAAGGAAGCGATAGCGCAGAAGTAGCCAGCACCGGCTAATGGAAGAGGAGTTGTACCGGCTCAAATAAATGGACGGATAAAAACGGCTTTTTTTCTCCTACACCATGTAATGACTCGTTTAGGTTATTTATGCGTTCAAATTTTTAGACTCATCTCATTTACTGCCATCCCTTTTCCCTCCGACATGTCAAACTACGGCAACCCTGTATAAGCATAGAATCTCTCGCTCCTCTAAGAAGATGAATTTATTTTCCAAAATCATTCCAAATTGAGCTCATAAACCACACAGGCTACTACTGCACAGAGTCCCAGTAAGGCAAATATCCCAACAACGTGGAAAGAAAATGTGTAACACATTCTCTGGCAAAATCTCCGCATAAAATATGAAGCACACATGCTCATACTTTACACAATCAAAGCTAAGATGTGCTTAGCTCCACGCAGAGCTTCCCACACTGACTAGCAAGTCGGCGAGTGAGCCTCAAGCTCCAGATGCTTCCTGGGGATGTGGTAATGAGAGTGTATTAATGAAATAAGGAACAGCAAAAAATAAACGGCAACAGAACGATTGGCCTTAGAAGCAAAAGAATGAAGCGCAAGTAATTGAGCTTTTTGGGTTACGACGACAGCGCAAACCGTCTGGTGTGCTACTACGTACTACGACGATACAGCGGAGACCGCATCGACTGTCTTGCCATCATGACAAACTCCTTTGAGCTTTTTCACTTCGTTAGTTTTATATTTTATGACTCCTTAAAGGCATTTTAACATCGGCTGTGTAATGAGAACAGTTAACAAACAGACATCATGTGCTCCGCATGGGGTGCTTAAGATGAAAGCAAAGGATACAGCAGCAGATAAGTAGGAATGAAAACTTCGCAAGTCTTTTAACGCTTTGAAATTTCATTAATTATATTTCGAAAAACAGTTTCGAGAAATCTTAGAAGTGAATATTTTAATTTCTTATGATTTATGGTCAAAACAATTATGGCCGACTACGGCTTGAAATGACAGACACGACCGCAAACCACTTGAGAATCAACGGCATGCAATAAAACGTACGACCGACCGACCGTCCATATTTGCCGACGGCAAAACAATCATGGCGTAAAATTTCTAAATAAGTAGAGTAAAATGCCTGAGAAACAGGGTGAGCGAGAGGGCAAACACACCGTGATATTTCTAAGCAATTGGGTTGTTTATGAGCGCAACACTCAATTTCTCACATCATTCATTCATTTCTACGAACTATGTAGAAACCAATAACAACAACTACAACAAGTAGCTTTACTCTGGAGGATAGAAACTCATATGGTGTTGCCAGGTATCGGAACAAAGAAAATGCTAAATATTTAACAAAGACAATTTCTTTATTTTTTATTATTTGATTTATTTTTTACATCATTTAAAACCAAAAATGAGAACATTTCATTTATATTTGAGAAATTTTCACATGAAATGGAACATTTCCATTTGAATTCGATAAAACCATGTTATTATATTATTTGAGAAAATTTCTTAATTTAAATGCATGTAATCAAACATCTGATGACCAAACATGTTTTAAGAATTTTTCAGTATAAAGAGCGAAGCCAGTGTGCATAACCATTGTAAATCTTCTAAAACTTTTTAAGAATTGGAGCTGATTAAATAGTTCGCATAGCCAGAAGGCTATCTGATCACTGCAGTGTTTATCAGATAGAAATTTTGGCCGTTAAGGAAGTGGCAGAATGGTTAAGATATAACGTCACCACCACCGGTGGGGATTAACATATTCTCTGACAGTCAAGCTGCCGTTAAATCACTGGATTCTGTTTTCCTGAACTCAACATCAGCCCTGAATATTTTAACGAGATAACTCAGTATTTCAACATTCACCTTATGTAGGTGCCGGGCCACAGGGACATACCAGGGAATTGCAGAGGAGACGAGCTGGCAAGACTAGGGACAATCTTACGACTCCAGCCGATTTGGAGTCCGTGGTCATGCCTCTGGCCACTTTCAAGTTCCTACTGCGAGATAAAGCATATTTAACAGCAAAAAACAGGCTTAGTTTAGATTTGAACCTTTCACACACACTGTTGTCGCTGTCAAGACCAGATCTCATTACTTGTCTGTCATGATGGGACACTGTCTGATTGGAAGATATGCAGTGAGATTGAAGGTTACGACTAATGACTTCTGCAGGAGCTGTGGAGATGAAGAGGAGTAGGAATCCATAGAACATCTTCTCTGTAATTGCCCTGCACGGGCTAACAGGCGGAGAACCAACACTGGCTCTTATTTCTTTAGGGACCTTAGAGATCTTGACTATATTGATATTGTCCGACTTAAGAGGTTCTTGAGGCGTTCAAGGTGGTTCAACTACGGATATCCGTATTTCAAGTTTCCGTGGTATCACAATGGACTTTACAGTCAAAGTGAGTCTGTCTATTCAGACTGCCACACTTACCTAACCTAACTTAATAGTTCGCCACATCGTAGCCGAAGATATTTATCGTATATCTTTATAAAATCTCCCTAGTATTGGCGCAGTCTAATATTTTGTTGGATTGTAGTTCAGGATTGTAATTAGGCTGTATAGGACGGCCCGTTCTTTTAACTCCCATACAAATTAACCAATTTTCCGAAATAAAATTAGACTACAGCAACCAACATTTTTGTCTACATTCACCGTTAAATTATAAAAAATTGGCCGATTGGTCTTGTTCCTTGTGGCACCTCTCACACAAACGATCGACTTTACTTTTACATTCTTAGGTTCACATATCATATCCAGTTGCATTAAATTTAGTCAAATTCAATACACGTTAAGATTTTTATAAAGTAGAATTTGAGAATGGAAACGAACTGTGGTGCCAATTCCGTTCTGGAACCTCCCATGAAAACTGGTCGACTTTTCGATTTTCAAATAGTGTCAATAAGTGTCCATAGTTGGTAGACATCAATTTTTAAAACTGCATTCCAGCAGAGCAAATAAAGCATCGATACCATTTCCAACAACATTTCCCATTCAACTTTCAGAAGGCAGACTTCTGTTGCAATCTCTTTAAATATTAGTTTAAGCTCAATACATTCCAACTCTCACAATCAATCAATTATAACAAAGCAATAATATGGACAAATTTTCAGTTTTTGTTTGGAAATTTCGGATCAAATTTGAATTTCCCTAGACCAACTAAGTCTATTTTCATTCCCAGACCTAATTTTAACCAATGCTCGGTGTGTGCTGTGGTGCCAATTCCGTTCTGGAACCTCCCATGAAAACTGGCCGACTTTTCGATTTTCAGTTTTTTTCCTTTCACTTCTAATTCACACACTGTAGCAATGTATATTTTTGTCTTTTGTATGACTCTAATCTGCTGGTTAAAATTTGAATAAATCGACCAGTTAGGATTGCTCATATCTAGCATATTCCATATAAATGACCTAACCCATGTATTTATATCTTCTATCGAGTTACTCTAACTTTAGTAAAATTTGTCGCAAGTAAAATATTTGTTAAAGTAGATTCTAAGAAAGAAAATGCACCGCAGTTTTGCTTTATTTGTCGATATTTCCCATACAAGTAACCGATTTAATCCATATGTTCTTATTTTTTTATTTTCCACTTCATTAATGTCTTTCGTCCAATTGTACTAAATTTATCATAATTTAGTAAGCATCAGGCATATTAAACTTAATATTGCTTAAATGAAATTGTCGCTCTCCTTACGTAATATACAAATTAGTTGATATGGCAAAAATCAAAAGTTTCTCTAATATTTCTAAGCGGAAAGCAATAATTCATTATAAGTTATAATTTGGCTTCTTTTATTGGACGTTAATTCGCATCATTTTTTATATGACTTTAGCGATTTATCATATTCCTTCTGGCACTCCGAAAACTTTTTCACCAAAGGATGTTGATTAGAAGTACATGCAAATCAATTTAAATAACTGAAATATATGTGCTGGTCTCTATTCAAATTAAACATTTTTGAAAGTACTCACAAACCGTTTAGACACTGCCAGAACTTCTCTTTTAGAACTGTAAAATCAAATAATAAGTTGCTCAAATATAAAAACGTAATCTTAGCGTTAATTTGACAAATTCACTTTTTGAACAAACTAAAAAGGACAAACGGTATCAGTATTATATTTATAACTGCAGCTGGCCAACTGAAACCGTAAACAGAATAGCGATAAATATGCGCTCCTTAGCCAACATCAGTTGATTAATCTCAAGGCTGAGGTATTTAGAACAGACCTGCAAAATTTGTAAGAGTAAGTGAAAAATAACGCATGTAAAAGAAGGAAATTTAATTAATTATTTACAATCTTCATAGAGTGTGGTACACAGTTGCTGGTACTGCCAACTGTGATTGGGGACCGTTATTTCAAAATGCTGAAGGAGTTTTTTTTTTTGCCCAGAACTAAGTCAAAGACGTATCCATTTCAACAGCGCCTAGTTCCAGCAAGATGGAGCAACTGCACACATAACTAGGCCGGTTGTTTCAGAGCTCCATCGAAAATTCCCAAACACACTTTCAGCTGGTTCCCAAGGTCTCCTGACCTGACTGCACCAGACTTTTTTTATGAGGTTATGGAAGCAAGCGATTCAATGATAAAGCCCTCCCCTCGACAAACAAAAATCCGACCGTACCAGACGTTGGTTCTATCTGTCTTGTTATAAGGGGCGGAATCCTGGGTTATGATGCAAGCGGACGAATCAGTACTGGCAGTTTTTGAGAGGAAAATACTCCGGAATATATATGGACCCATCATCCTTAACGGAGAGTATCGGCGTCGCATGAAAAATGAGCTGTATGAGCTATATGCCGACATCGACGTGGTCAAACGCATTAATATACAGCGATTGCATTGGATGGAGCCAAATACTCCGGCACGGAAAGTTTTCGACAATGAACTCAATGGACGGCGCAGAAGAGGGTGACCAAAACTCCGCTGGAAGGACCAGGTTTCTGAAATACTATCGAAGCTTGGTGTGACGAATTGGAGAAGAAGCGCGGAAGATTGAAGCGTTTGGATTTATTTTCTAGGGGCGGCGTATGATAGATAAGGTTGTCTATTCCAGTCGCCACATAAGAAGAAAATGTAAAGCAAAAGGTGTACAAAACGAAAACAAGGAATTTGACTGAATAAAAGCAGTCCATTAAAACAATAATTGAGGCCCTCCCACAATTAATACATTTCTGATCAGGTGTTTTATATGCGTGAATGAGCATGGAGATCCTTTATGGACTATCATCTTCCAAACCTGTCAGTTATATAAGATAAAATTGAATTTTCCACACGATAAAAAAATGGAGATCCTTTACGGACTATCATCTTCCATACCAGTTAGTTATTATCTATATATATAAAAATGAATCGTGGTTTGTTCCTATGCTTAAAACTCCAGAACGGCTGGACCGCTTTGCATAAATTTTTGTATATGCGTCTGGGTGGTGCCCGGGATGGTTTAGATTTACAATTCGGTCCAATTGGACAAAGGGGCGTGGTACCTCCCATACAAACAAAAAATTAAAAATCAATTATTTTTGCTCCTGCTTACGGTATTTGAACAAAATTTGGTGCGTAGGTTTGGTGTACATATCTTAAGTGCTACTGCAAATATGGGCGGGATTGGACAATGGGGCGTGGTACCTCCCATACAAACCATAAATTAAATATCCAATATTTCTGCTCCTGTTTACGGTATTTGAACAAAATTTGGTACATCGGTTTGGTGTACATATCTTAAGTGCTGCTGCAAATATGGGCGGGATTGGACAATAGGGAGTGGTACCTCCTATACAAACCACAAATTAAAAAGCAATTATTTCTGCTCCTGCTAAAATTTGAAGGCAAAGCAACGTTTGCCGGGTCGGCTAAATTAATTAATTTAAGCTACTTCAATCTAAGAATGTTGAGTTATAGGGGAAAAACTCTTTCTGAGGTAGCAGAATGGATGGAATGATATAGCCCATTAACAGTGCCCGTCTATAATCTGGATGGAATATTAGGCTATGCCTAATTTTGAAATGTTTAGTAAAGACTTGTGAGTGTTATCGTGTCCTCCAGCCAGTTAGAGAGACAGACATTACTCGATCGACTTACAAAATCACGGAACACATTTCGTCAAAATGTATTTATTTTGGCCGTGAATATTTTCTTTCATTCCTACTGTTGTTACTTTTATGTACGCAATCCTTAAAAACCATAGCAAAAAACGATGAAAAATACTGCTCCCCCCACGAATTTAGATTTGTGATTTTATCATTTTTTTTT
>JAHXMU010000118.1:1002690-1126930 GCA_019455685.1 Philornis downsi | reverse complement strand
AGCAAAAAATTAAAAATCAATTATTTCTGCTCCTGCTTACGGTATTTGAACAAAATTTAGTGCGTAGGTTTGGTGTACATATCTTAAGTATTACTGCAAATATGGGCGGGATTGGACAATGGGGTGTGGTACCTCCCATACAAACCATAAATTAAATATCCAATATTTCTGCTCCTGTTTACGGTATTTGAATATCTTAAGTGCTGCTGCAAATATGGGCGGGATTGGACAATGAGGAGTAGTACCTCCTATACAAACCACAAATTAAAAAGAAATTATTTCTGCTCCTGCTAATGAAACATTTCCAATAAAAATAAAATTTGAAGGCAAAGCAACGTTTGCCGGGTCGGCTAGTATAAGATAAAATTGAATTTTTCACACAATAAAAAAAATAAATAAATAAAAATAAATGAAATACCTTGATTAAAAAAAGTTATACTGTATTGTATAGATTTAATGACAGAAATGGGACAAAGAACCGAAGCCCAATGAGAGGGTAACGAGTTGTTCTAGTTTCTGGTAACAGAATAAAAACTGTACACAATTTTTGGTCACGCAATTGAAACAAAACTAATTTCTGAATTAGTTCATGAAACTTTTCATTTATGTTTCATTTAGATATTTTTATTAAAAAAATACAAGTTTTCACAGTTGTGAAAGTTTCTAATAACTTGATATCTAGTATTCGGAAAAAGGTTAAGTGAAGCACTTTCAGCTTTCGTCGGTTGGCTAAAAACTTTTCCTGTCAAGATTCTGATCGCGAAATAAAACTGTATAAAACGATAATTATTATTAATTATTATTCAGATCTTAGGGTTTAAATAGCTGATGCATTATGCATTAATGGAGAAACTAAATAACTTTCTGCTTATGTTTTATGTAAGGAAATAAATTACAAATCAAAACAGACATTGAAGAAGATGATATCGACTTTTGTGTTGTGAAACAGTCGAAAAGTCGACTTTTATGATTTAAAAGTCTACTTATGTTTTCAATCCTTAGATGCTTTTGATTGGTAGACCTATTAAGTGTAGATTTGTTTAAAACATAAAAGATTTCGCAGAGAAATAGTCTCAATAAGTGTCCATAGTTATAAGACATCAATTTTTAAAACTAAATTCCAGCAGAGCAAGCAAAGTGTCGATACCATTTCCACCAACATTTTCTATTCAACTTTCCGAAGGCAAACATCTGTTGCAATCTCTTTAAATATTAGTTTAAGCTCAAAACATTCAAACTCTCACAATTAATCTGTTATAACAAAGCAATATCATGTACAAAGTTTTAGTTTTTGATTGGAAATTTCGGATCAAATTTGTATTTCCATAGATCAACTAAGTCTATTTTCATTCCCAGACCTAGTTTTAACCAATGCTCGGTTTGTGCTAAAATTAGTCAAACTTTATAGAATAAAAAAAAAATATATATGAATCTTAGAATATTTTGGTTAGGTCGGTTATTATTATGTGAAATATAAGAAAGGGCATGTGACCGACCGTAACGCGATGGTTAAAGCACGTGACTATCGTTCGGAAGATCGCGGCATTGCTCGATTTTATCTGTTCAAACAGTTCGTTTTTATAAGTACTGTCCCTGATTTTGTGAATAAATAGCAAATTCCCGCTTTATCTTAGAAGTACGCGAACGAATGAAGTTGGAAGTTGAATTCTTCTACAATTTATATTTCAGGCGCTTTTTTCGTAAAATCCAGTTTCTATACTTATATAATTTCACATAATTCTATCGGTTTGTTCACAAAGATGATATTTTCGTCACGCTTTCCCTGGTTTTAATCCTTCAAAGTAGAATTTTAAAAAATTTTACTACATACATATGTGTGTAAGTTAGCACAACTCAGAATTTTAATACGAATGTTAAAATACAGAAAAGTCAACAACCAGCTGCATCAACTATTTATTCTTCAATTGCAAAAGAATGATAAGAAACTTAAAAACAAAGAAACCGTTAGACGCGAATTCAGCGGTTTTTGGGTGCAATGCTGGTTAAAGTTTAGTATTGTTTAAAAGTTAAGAAGAGATTATATTTGGCAGTAAAAGAATTAAGTTCATTTTTATATAATTTTATTTTGATTTAATAAAAACCTTACAAAAACTAAGACCCTGTTTTTTGTTAACTTGTAAATCTGAGTGATGATCACTCAGTCAGTTAGTCAGTGCAACATTTGTATGCACTATTCGATTTTTGAAGACTACAATATCCCTTAATGAATGTTGCAAATAAAAGAACAACAACAACGGCAACACTATTAGCTTCAACCACGATTCTCACTACCAAATATCACTCGCGCGAGAGTGTTATCTCTTTCAAAGCATTTAAAAGAGCTCTTGCAGAAAACCACGTGCGTTTCGAAACAAACTCTTCTTCACTAAACTGTAAGCGACGGTGTGACGCGTGAAAACGACAAACAATCCGAGCCGCAGAATCTGCCTCCACCACCATACCCATTTCCAATTGGCAATAAAATCGAGCCGCAAACAGGGAGGAGTCGAACTCATAAAGCATTTTCATTTCATTTTATGAACTGACAGCGACGTCTTAGGCAGCGACAACAACAGTTTGCGTCTCAGTCACCGCCCCGGGAACATTTGAACGAGAGCCAGCTGTAGGCAACGGTTGTATGCGTGTGTGAGCGATGGTAATAACGATGGCTGAGAGAGTAATTCATAAAGATGAATGACTGCGTGCGATAGAGATGATCGCATACAATGTGCGATGAGCTGGAAAGAGAGAGTGTACTCCTCGAATGCGTTAAGTGTGACGAATTACGTTATTATTTTGGTTTATGGTGTGTCCCGTGAGTGAGCCATGTTGTTTTCTGCGCGCTGTTGCTCTACCCCTCAGTGTTGTTGGTGCTGTAGTCGTTACTATCTGTGGACTCTGCTGATTGTATTCACACATAAATTTTATTTTCTAAACGATGCCGGGCCAACGCTGACAGTGCTGCGGCAGAGATGTTGGCGTATTAGTTACGCATCTATGGGATGGCTCCTTGCTACAAATACAAAGTGTTTTTTGTTCGTTTGACGATTTTGTGTGTTATTTGTTATTACTGCCACAAATTGTTATTGTGCTATGGCAAATAAAACGAAAATAAAAAAATTATGAAAAAATCAAAACAATCATTAAAATATCATTTTTTATTAACTGGTTATTGGGGCGGTCAATAACATGTGATAGGTAAAGAATCACCCCGAACCTTGCGACTAATTGTCATCAGCAGGATGCAGTTAAATGCTTGAAGTCTAGTCACAAAGATGTAAATAATACCGCTTAATGTGAGTTAGGGTAAATGTTTATAAACATTTTTTGTTCATTTGGCAAAGTTGTGTATACGAAACATTGAGGCAAACGGACACTGAAGACGCTGAGGACGCATCTAACAATTGTCACCTAACTAAAAATAGAACCTGTCCATTAGGACAGTTCCCAAATTTTCAAAAATAATTAATTTTTTCCATAATTCGTTTGTTTGCTTAAGATGACTAATTCCACCTCTTATTTGATTCAGGTTACGTTTTATGTTCTATTTTGTGTAATTATTATGATTCTATTAGTCTACTTTTTGCGGGAAAAATTGAAGAAATTAATATCGACATTTGTGTTGTGAAACAGTCGAAAAGTCGACTTTTATGCTTTAAAAGTCTACTTTTGTTTTCAAGCTTGCTTAGATGCTTTTGATTGGCACACCTGTTAAGTAAAGATTTTTTTTAATATAAAAGATTTCGCAGAGAGATAGTGTCAATAAGTATCCATAGTTGTAAGGCATCAATGTTTAAAACTGCCTTCCAGCAGAGCAAGTAAAGCATCGATACCATTTCCCCCAACATTTCCTATTCAACTTTCCGAAGGCAGACTTCTGTTGCAATCTCTTTAAATACTAGTTTCAGCTCAATACATTCCAACTATTACAATCAGTCAATTAAAATAAAGCAATATCATGAACAAATTTTCAGTTTTTGATTGGAAATTTCGGATCAAATTTGAATTTCCATAGACCAACTAAGTCTATTTTCATTCCCAGACCTAATTTTAACCAATGCTCGGTGTGTGCTAAAATTGGTCGAACTTTATAGACTCGAAAAAAATATATGAATCTCAGAATATTTTGGTTAAGTAGGTTATTATTAGTGCGATAATTGGCCTAGAATTTAGTACGGCCTCTATGTCTACGAGAACGGTTGTCAGTTCTTCGTATGTTAGAATGGTGTTGCCAACTGTTCTCAGCATGAGGCGCTTCACAGATTACACTGCCGAAGGCCTGTGTCCTGTGTCCGAAAGGCCTCCGAATTGCGGTGCTCGCGGTGAATGAACTTGAACTCTATTCCCCGTTCTGCGCTGGCTTAATGAATTTGACTGAGATTCTTCTCATCCCACAGTCTTGCGGTTCCGACGAAATTTATGGCGTTGTCGCGCCATATTTGCTTCGGAAGACCCCTTCTGTCCATGAATTTGATCATAGTAGACAAAAATGTATCAGCTTGCAAAACTGACAAGGCTTCCTTGTGCACCGCTTTAGATGCATAACAAACGTAGACGACCACATATATTTTTATTGGTGGTCTTGCCCTAATTCTTAAAGAAGTCATTATTGGACCGCACAAATCTACTCCACATACCCAGAAGAGGCGACAACTTGTCAGTCTATCATCCGGTGTAGTCAGGTTAGGTGACCTTGGGGGCCAGTGGAAAGTGAAGTTAGATATTAATTTGTTTGGAAAATTTCATTTGAGCTCCGCCAAAACCGCTCTTCCCATAGGTACAGTTGCTCCATCTTGCTCGAATCAAATGCCATTAAAATCCAAACGTGTTTATCGCAGTTCTGGGCAAAAAACCCTGTTTCGACAATTTTAAATAACGGTGAACATTGACAGTTACTGTTACACTATGGCAAGATTTCTGCGCCACAATGTACAAAATAATTCGCTAAAAATATCCTACAAAATTCTGATATCCATCCATTCATTGCGCGTCCTTTTTAAATTGAAATAACAGGTAATTTCTCAAGGTTTTCTAGATCTTTTTCCTCAACTCTTTCTGGGGAGGATTTTAGACAAAGTCCTTAGATTCGCATTCTTTATTTCTGAGGATCATGAAGAAGGCACAAAAAACCAGTACAAAAATTTCAGTCAATTGAACCGACTTACCAATTTGCATTTTCACCTTGAAAAGAATTGGTAAATTGTTTGATTCTCATTGGAAAACATTCTGAATTAAAAAGCAGCAGCAAAATTAAATGACAATCTTTGGAATTATTCCATATGATAATTATACAAGGACCAGCGGTTTTTGCTAAATCGGTCAATTTGTATGTAAATATTCTAAGGAAGCAGTCCATTTTCATTGGCAGAACTATATTTACTAAACGCTCTCTGTTGTCTAATTTATACTCAATTTATTTCAACTGAATGAAAGGCATGAGCCATGGAATATATAGGCAAAATTAAGTAGTTCGTATGGGAGTTGCAACAAATTCCTTATAATTTAAGTAATTGCAATTTACGAATTAGGCATTACAGAGGAAAAATTGGAATTTCGATAAATCGAACAATTTGCATTTGACTACTAAAGGGGTCCGACTTTTATTTCTATTGTAAAAACTTAGCTCATCATATGCATGATGGTTGCAAATTTAATTCCTTGAATTTAGTACTTTCTCGTGAAAAATATAAAATTATGAATCTACGAGTACTTGGTCGAGTTTTCTCAATGAATTTTACTATGCAAAGTATACTATACTGTTATACATCGTATATTGACCGAAGATTTGAAGATGAGGAAGCTGTGCGCAAGATGGGTGCCGCGCTTTCAATAGAGCAAAAACAGCGTCCTGAATATGTTCCTGCAGAGTGTTTGGCGTTGTTTCACCTCAATAAAGCCGAACTTTTGCATCGATTTAAAACCACCACTTGATACCTGAGACAAAGGAATAGCTAAAGCAGTGAACTGCTATGGGAGAATTGTGGCCAAAGAAGGCAAGGACGATTCCACTTGCAGGCAAGGTCATGATGCCTGTTTTTGGGTTGCGCATGGAATTATTTTTATTGATTGTCTTCAGAAAGGAGAAATCATCAACGCTGAATATTATTCAAATTTGTTGCAGCGTTTAGGTGATGATATTATGCAAAAAAAGGCCGCATTTGTCGAAAAAGATAGTTTTGTTTCATCCAAACAATGCTCCAGTTCACACATCTTCTATCGCGATGGCCAAAATTAATGAATTAAATTTCGGAATGCTTCATCACGCACCTTATTCGCCAGATTTAGCTCCTTCACACTATTTTCTATTTCCTAACTTGGAAAAATGGCTCGATGGTAAAAGATTTGCCAACAATGAAAAGGTGGAGTCTACGGTTGATGGATATTTAAAAAAGTTTGATAGTTCTTACAATAAACAGGGTATAGAAGCTGTTGAATATCATTTGAAAAAGTGTATCGAGCTAAAAGGAGATTATGTTAAACAACAAAGAAAAATTTTCACAACTTTTTTTGTGCCTTCTTTGTTAAGTCGGCTAGTTTTGGGACCGCCCTCCTATGTATCGTCATTGCTTCAGGTGACAGTACGAAATGCAAGTAATTATTTTTCCACTGAGTAACAAATTTTATCGCCCCTTCTCATAGAAAATGTAACTCAACTGAAACCAGTAAACAGACAGCTCAGGACACAACATTTGTTGGAATTTCAATATACCGAAATTGTTTTCTTTTGCACAAATTTGTAAGTAAATTTAAAAACAATTCAAATTAACGGAATTGCATAAAAAATACCACAAACTCTAACTCTCACGCCTATTTCTTTCTTAAATTTTAATATCAGACGCTTTGCTAAGAATTTCTAGAGCCTCTTCTTTTGAAGGCCTTCGATTCGTAAGCCAACTGAGTCTCTCTTTCCTGGATTTTCCTGGATAAATCTTTCAATGCCGTTGAAAATTAGTTTTGAGGATACATTCGGATACATTACAAGTTCTTCCACCAGCAGTCTTGCCTTTCGATGCCGGTATTTCTCATTTCGCATGAGAGACATCTTGTCTTTAATGACTGATTGATGTTTGTCATCTATGGACAACTATCATGAATTGAGATGAACTCAAGCAGACTAATGTTAGACTGTCACGTTTTACATATTTGTGATGTAATAATAAAAGATTTATCGTTCATACCTTTTTCTAAAGAAACCATAAATTCACAACTGCTAACCCGGGCGTAATGATAAATATTTGTACATATGAATGTGCGCCATTCTAAAATTGTATTGGCCACGCGAAGACACCAGTATAGCAAAATTCAATCTCATCCAGTTGTTTTTGCTGTCACATATTCCCACAACACTAATGTTATCGCGACAATTCGATGTTTCACCTCATAAATTGTATTTTCGACTTCATCGATCACTTTTGTTAAGCTTGAATGCATTCAGCTTACGCAGTTATTGTGCTTCATTCTGAGGACTCTCATGTTTGTTGCAGCAACAACTTAAACGCACAGCTATGTTTGTATGTACAAATGAATGAATGAATGAATGAATGCGAGCAGAGAGGTGTCCGCCTGGATGCATTTGTGTGTGCAGGAAAGGCACGCGTTTTATGTTTTATGCTCTTAAATGTTGGACACATATATTTTCGCTGTTGTTGGTTTTTATTTGACTGCGACTTTTGAATTGGTTTTTAATCACTGACTTCGGCTCTTTTAAAATGAAAAGCCAAACTTGATCGAAGGATGGATGTATGGCTGTTCTAGATGCCACGCTTCAGTACACGGTTATTTAACTGCGTAGTCCTTTTGCCCAACGTGAAACATCAGTTCGATGATGCATAAAATCCTCATTTGGTTGTTTGAGTATTTATGAAATGAAATAAATCTTCGATTTGATTTAAAGTTGAACAACTGTGCTTGTATATTCAAAAAGGTGTGAAATGGAATGTGAGAGGACGAACAAATGCGGTGAACGTTCAGAGTATTTTGAGGTGGTTAGAATTATTTTAGTGGTGTTGTTTGTGATCTCTTCGTTGCTGTTAAACATAAATTAGAGTAATTCGATGAGTATGCTTGTATGGAACTAAAGAAATGTAAAATTTCAGTTTTGGATCAATATATCGCAGAGTGCTTAAACTAGAGTACTCTGATGCCTCATTTTTTCAGAAAATTCATTTTCGAATTACACCAAAATCAGAAAGCCAATGCAGGAATTTCGGTCACATAAACTGATTCACTCCAATGTGATATTGCATCGGTGCTAATGTACCAAAGTAAGTGGTAAATTGCTATATTTCTATCAAAAATACTCTGTATTAAAGCACCGCAAAAGCAGTAAAATTATGACTTTTTGAATATTTCCACTTAGAAATTGTAGAGCGACCACTGGTAATTTGAGAAAAGTGGCAATGCTGTTAATTTGCCTTTGCGGAACTAATTTTACTAAATGACTGACGGGTGCCAAATTAGTAGAGGGTCGTGGTTATGCGCTCGATTTCTTGCATCGAATCTTAACAATTATAGTGAAGCGACAAAAGTTGACAAAAATGTAAATAGCTGCAGACTATGAATTAGGGAACCCGGTGCAAAATTAACATTTCAGTGAATCAGTTAATTTGAATTAAAGGTAACACAAGGGGGACGTATCAAAGCCTTATCTTTTCATTTTAATGTTTAATTCATCAAACGCTTTATGTGCACCAAATGTACGGGTATGAAATGCTGAAGTGAAATAAATTTTTTCTCACATTAAAGAAATTTTCTAGTTTATAATGAAAATTTCCTTGGAATAATGAAAAATAAATTTACTTAATTTGAGTTCGTTCATAGCGTGAGTATTAGGAGTTATACCAAATTTTAAACATGGACAATAGCACCGAAATGTCACCATCTCATCGAAATTTATTTACGATTATATAGCAAACTTTTAGTACTTGGATCAAACAGCTTACATCAAAAACCCAATATCATAAGATATATAAATATATCCGTATAATTGCTAAGAAATCATACACGTTCCACTTAATCAAGTAAGTACCACCTGTACCTATAATAAGCACCACCTCTTCAGCATACTTCTGGATATTTTTAATAAATGCGGGTTTTTATTCACCAAAAACGACGAGATGTTACTGCATCATTCTCAAACATTAAGGTGTTTGCTAAATTGGGCCTGCTGATAAACGAGGAAAAACAAAGTTATTTGTTTCGGCGAACGAATTCACTACTTGGAAGCTACGTAAATGTTGAGAACTATGACATTGGTGTGGTGAATGACTTATCGTCTATAAAACTAACGAAGTCAGTCTGGAAAATAATATTGCTTGCAAACGATAGATTTTCCCCAATCTAATATGCTGTGTTGGTATTTAGCGCAGAATATTGGGATATGACGTAATCGGATGAATGAGCTTGGGAAGACTTGGAGCGAAAAACACACACAAGAAATTGATGCGGCCATCATTATCAGGACAGAATACTATTATAGTTTGACTTAAGTCGACATCGAAGTGATCAAGTGAATAAGCTCAAAAGCTTCAGCTCGAAAAGTTTTCGTCAGCGACAATGGTTAGACAGTAGAGGGCAACCAAAACAACATCGGAAGAAGTAGACTTTAGAGACACTGTCATAACTTGGTGTGACAAGGAAAAGGAAGAGAAGGACGACATGCAACCTATAATCGAAAACATTCTAGCCGCCGTTACCTCAAAAATCCATTTGCGTTGGTGTAAAATTGTGCGGAGAAGGGGAGTGGTAAATCTCTATGACAGTTTCAGAAAATGATCTGAATTAACATACAAAAAAAAAGGAAATTAGAACTTACTGAAGTCATTCTCTTAGTGTTGGTACTCTAAGTGGAATGCCAAAAAAATTGATTTTCATTTTCCATTTTCGAATTAAAAATTAATTGAAACAACATTGAATCATGATTAGGTAACTTGTTTGGGAGGTAGCGGAAAGGACATGGTTATCTGGCTGCAATGTAAATAATACAAATTTAAGTTTATTTTTCTTAAAAATCCGCAAATTGGTATGCGAGGTACGGAAAGGAGTGCGACTAAGCTGTCCATTTTCATTCTCAGAAATAAGTTCGCCAAGCATTACTACGTCAATGCATTATAATAATTAGATACAAAATTTCGAAAAATAAACTAATTACCTTACCTTACCGAAAACGCTAATGTGAAGTCACCATTTTTATTTCCCATTTTTCCATTTTCGAACTTTATTGTGATTAGTGCTGAACGTGTACCATTTTTGACGGAAGTGAGTACAATGGAATATAAGATATGAAATTACGAAAATATGGGATAAATCGACAATTTGCATGAGAGGTATCTGAAAGGCCGGGACAATGTCGCTTACTTTCATTTGCAGAATCAAATTTATGAAATGCTTCACTAGATTTGACTGCATTCCGCTGCATTTGACTGACTGGAAAATATGAAGATAAGAAAATATGAATTGAATCGGCTTTTTTCAAGAGAATTAATAGGAGGGATATACTGGTCAACCTTTTCAAAATTTATTAAGCATTTCAGTTGAATGACTACAGTCATTGAATTGAAAGTTGCAGGGGAAAATTTTTAATTTAATTTGTATGGAAGGCAATAAAAGTGGTAACAGTTCTTAGCAGCAAAATATTATGCTAGCTAGAATTTTCGAAGATTCATAAGAACTTATTGCAGTTATCATGTCTACCAGCCAACCAGTAACACAGACGAAAATCGCTTAAGATGCCATGAAATGGATTTGGTCAAGAAGATACTTGGTGTTACATTTTCAGCCGTATCAAATGGCTGTTCATAAACTAGCCGACCTAGCAAAGAATACACAAAACAGTTGGGTCAAATTTTCTTTATTTTTCAACATAACATTCTTTCAGCTCGATACACCTTTTCCAGCGATATTCAATAGCTTCTATACCCACTTTATAATAAGAATTGATAAGCTCCTTAAAATAGCCATCAACCGCAGATTCTATCTCGTCATTTTTGGCAAATCTTTTACCAACGAGCCATTTTTTTCAAGTGAATCTGACGAACAGGTGCATGATGAAGCAATTTGAACTTTAATTCATTAAGTTTGGCCACCGCAAAAATGGATGTGTGAACTGGAACATTGTTTTGATGAAACAACAGTTTCTCTTTTGCTAAACGCGGTCTTTTTTTCACTATTTCATCACCTAAACGGTGCAATAAATTAGCATAATATTCGCCGTTGTTGGTTTTTCCTTTCTGAAGATAATCAATAAAAATAATTCCATGCCCATCCCAAAAAAACAGACGCCATAATCTTATCTGCAGACCAAACTTTCTTCGCCTTTTTTGGACACGATTCTCAGATTCCAGTCCACTGTTTTGACTATTCCTTCGTCTTAGGTGTGAAGTGGCAGACCCATGCCATACTCTGCTGAAACATCTTCACGATGCTGTTTTTGCTCTATTGAAAACAAGCGCGGCACCCATCTTGCGCTTAGCTTTCTCGTCTTTAATCTTCGGTCAATATACGATCTATAGCACTTTTGAAATTGCCTATCATACTATCTTGTGGATTACTCGGTTAAGAAGTGTTTACCGTGGACGCCTCGTTTTGGTAGCTCGTACGGCCTCGTTTAAACTATGCTACCCAATATTTTATAGTCGTAAACGAAGGAGCAGATTCCGCCAATTTAAAATCTAGCTCGGCTTTAATATTGGTTGGACATAGATTTTTCAAATGGAAATAATGAATTACATATCGGTGACCAATTTGTTGCATGTTTTAATGGCTCAAATAAATACCAAACAACGTGGCGCCTTGAAACTTAAAACACATGTTTTGTAAGGTTGCCACTTTCCACCAAAGTAGTTTTATTCAAACTACTGGCACGATCTATTCCTCCGAATGACGGTATAATAATTTCAAGTATTTTATTTAGCAGAGGCGCCTCGAGTCAGAACAAAATGAAATCAATTAATCGACTACTTTTTTGTTTTAGAAATATTACATTAGATTAAAAATTACTTCCTACATTATATTTTGAAAGTTTCTTAACAATTTCAAAGCAGTTTGAAATGATATTTGCCTTACTTTGCATTTTATTACATTTAAATTTTAATTTGTTTCATATTTTAAATAAATTGAAACCCTTTTTAGCGACTTCCCCCTAAGTATGGATTTATATTAAGTGTAACTAAATAAAAGTTTTCACTTTCTTTAGAATTTGGATCTCTATAAAGTAATTATGTTTCAATACGATCACAATATCTCCCCATATTATGGGCGGCGTAACAAAATTCACTGAGTTGTTTATATATTTGAATAAGATAATTTTTGATTATAAATACATCAATGGCAAAAGAGTTAATAAAATATTTATGACTATTGAAAATCAAATAAAATTATCCTCCCACAATTGATTCCAACGAAATCTGGTCAGTGGGCGTCGAACAAAGGCAGTGCTCCAAGTATTGTCTGAGTGAAATATTAGGAAACTAATAGAAAATTGCGTGCGTTGTAGAAAAAGAGAAATAACAAATAGATAAATAAAATAGAATAAATATGGAAAAAATGAAGAGAAAGCAAAATAATAGTTAACGCCTTTTATGGGCAGCAAACGCATAATACAAGCGTACGAAAGATGTTGTTGTTTTTCTCTGGCCATGGCCCGAATATGGTAGATATTCCACATGTGTGTATGTCTGTGTCTTGTTAGTCGTTTTGAAAGGATGTTCGGCCATATCGTAATATATGACGTGGCAACACATTTGCGAGCAAAGAAAAAAAAAATTAAGTTTCACCCCAAAACTATGTCTTGTGCTTCCTCCCCTGGGTGTTTTCATGTATTTGGGTACATGAGTGTGGGAGGGGGGGCTCAGGCACGCACAAAGTTTCGGGCGTATAACACAACACATGGCACACATTGACTTCCGGTGCGTGTCCCGAGCTGAAGCCAAAGTGTGGATGAATATGTGTATACAAGACAGATGGGTGCTACTTGAAGATTTCTTTTACATTTTCTAACTTCGATGTGGATCACAAACATGGAGAACTTCTGTGTCCTTGCGTCATTAGAGAGGGATGAAATACTACTAACAGCAGAAGCAAACGAAACATCATTGTATGTTACCACATAACAAGCCTTAAGGAGCCGTCCCACATTCAAGCACGCTTCCAGAAGCAAGGCGGGCAAACGGAAAGATAAAAGTTGCTCCCCCTGAAAAAAGTGCCGAACTAGAAATACATACATTCTCCTTTGTGTGTTCTTATCAGTATGATTTGTGATTTTGGGTATCGTCGGATGTGTGCCACTATTTTGGCCTATCGTCATCAACGGCTCCAAAAGCAGCAGCTAGTACCCACAGCCACAAACACTACACCACTACGACTACATTAACAAATGCATACTTGGCTGTTATTCTGGCTGAATTGTTGTCTTTCCTCGATAAGTAGGCCTTACCATTGTCAATGAAACGGCAAAAACATGAGGGGGATTCCGAAGGAATAGAAACAAAACGTGTTTGCACATAGTACGTATAACACCCACTTTGTAAACAAAAAGCACCACACACGTACTTTCACCATACTGAGTTTTGGCTAAACATAGCTCATTATGAGCCAAATTTCATGCAATGCTGTAGGGAAAGTCCCTCCATCAGTTCCATGCTTGTAGGCATACATTCTTTTAACATGCATGGAGTGAAACGGGTATCCTACTCATATCAGACCACTCTCTAACATACTTTCATGTTGTTCTTTCCTCTAAGGGAATACAAAACTGTCACATTCATGTATTTCAATGTTATTATCTATTATACAATAGCAAAATATCTAAAAACGCTATTCATCTTTTAGATTGTGCGAAATAAGCAGCTGACGCTTAATTGAAAAGAAAAACATTAACAACTCTGGCAAATTCATTTGCTCGTAAAGTAAGACTGTTCAAGAAGAAACGAAAATAACTCACCAACAACCCACAGACCTTTACCAGGAGTCTTAAGTGAGGACGAAATTGCTCATGTATAATAGAGCGTAAGTTAAATCATATCTAGGCATAATTATAAGCGCTGAAAATTGCAAACTCTGTTTTTGATCCAAAATTTTACAGCGTTTTATTTTAAAAAAAATTATTTTTGAGTAGCAACCATTTGGTAACTGAAAAGTTAAATTGAGGAAACCATTACAAATGCAATTTAAAATTCGTGGAAAAAAGATTAATAATGAATTAAGTAGAGCATTTATGTATCATAATAATAATGGAATAAATAAAAAGCTATGACCGTTTTCTGTTTGATGTCTTCAGAGAGCCACATTTTATAATGTCTGCATCATGTTGAGTCGTCCGTGATTTAAAGTTCACATTATACTTCACAAAAGTTCTTTGGCAGTTTTGCTTTTAGTGCTGATAGCTGAGGATTGAACTGTTATAAAATAGAGTTAAAGAAGAGAAAATTCAAATAATTTTTCAGTATCGACCTGGGTAAATAACCGGAGCAAGCGGCTGTTTATGGACCCAATGCAGTATCGAATGCAAGAGCATAACGATAGTTCCTACATGGAAGGTAAGACATGCACCTGTACGTCAATCATCGAAAATGTCAACAAAATTATGGAAATCGTTCAGCCGCAGCATTTATTCCGTTGCCCAAGCATTAGATATTAGCCGGAATATCATTTTGAATCATTTGCATCAGACAGGTCTGCAGCACTTCAGGCAGAAGTGAACATAAATGTCTCTCATACTTTACTGAGCATGGATATCATTTAAATTCAATTATTTCTAAAAGTCATTAAAAAGACGTAGTGAAAATGATTTGTTTTTCAAATGGATTAAAAAAGCAATTCATACGAATTATAAAAAATATTTAAGTTTCTTAATATAGCACTATTCATCAGCTACTCTGTGTGTACATTCTGTCGAAAAGGTAGCAGGATTTGATTATTTAAAAAGACCGCTTAAATGGCATATCAAAATTCAATTTGTCTCTAGGTTGGCACAACTGTCGTCTATACTAGTGCTTAGTTTCAGCGCTATTTTCAATTTCCTTTGTTGAGAGCGCTCGATTTCGGTCAGTTCATCTCAAAAGCGTTTTGCGAATTTTACAATGGATAAAAATATTAAACAAAGAATTTATCTCAAGTTTTGTATTGTGAATAGAATTTCATTTGTCGAATCGCTGAAAATGCTAAACAGAAGGATCATGATGAATTGACTTTATCAGAAACAAGTATATGTAAGTGGCACAGTGTATTTAAAAGCGGTCGAGATGTGATGAAAAATTTTGCTTCGTTCTGGTCGGTTGTCAAAGTCTTCTTCTTCTTCTTAGGTGGCGACTGGAATAGACATCCTTATCTATTATATGCCGCCCGTGGAAAATAACTCCAAGCGCTTCGATCTTCTACAATCTTCGCATCAAATTTCAATAGAATTTCAAAAGCCTGGTTCTTCTAACGGAGTTTTTATCGCCATCTTCTGCGTCGTCCATCGAGTTCGTTGTCGAAAATTTTTCGTGCCGGAGATTTGGGTCCATCCGCACAACATGACCTAGTTGTATATTAATGCGTTGTCGACATATAGCTCATGCAGCGCATTGTTTATGCGGGGCCGACACTCTCCGTTAACGGTCATGGGTCCATATATTTTCCCGAGTATTTTCTTCTTGAAAACAGTCGGATTTTTGTTGTTCCAGAGAAACATTGAATCGCTTGCTTATTGTTAGCAAGTAATACTCTCCTCTTTATATCCATGCTGACATCATTCGTTTTGTTTACAGCGGAACCGAGGTAGATGAGTTCGTTCACCACTTCAAAATTATAGTTGTCAACGTTCTCACAGCATCCCAAACGAGTGGACTCTTTGTTCGTTGAAGCCAATAACTTTGTTTTTTCCTCGTCTACCACCAGACCTATTTTCGCTGCTTCCTTCTCAATACTTGAGCAGACTGCAGTAACATCTCGCAGTTTGCTACCAATGATGTCTACGTCATCTGCATATGCGAGTAACATATGGCTTTTGTTAAAGATGGTACCAGACGTGTTAACTGCAGCTTTACTCATAATCATCTCCAACAGCATGTTGAAGAGGTCGCATGCAAGGCTGTCGCCCTGGCTAAATCGTCGTTTGGTGTAAAAAGGCTCGCTTAGATCTTTGCCTATCTTCACTGAAGACTTCGTGTCAGTCAGCGTCATCCCACAAACGCGTACAAACTTCGTAGAAATTCCAAACTCGGACATGGTCTCATACAGTTTTTGCCGTATCGGGCTATCGAAGGCAGCTTTATAATCGATGAAAAAACGTGTCGATCTGGTTCTCTTGGGTCTTCTCCAGAATTTGTCGTAGTGCGAATACATGATCAGTTGTTGTAAAGCCACACTGATAGGATTCAATAAGGTCAGTTAGAATCGGCTTTAGTCTTTCACATATCACACTCTTCAACTTAGGTTAATGTCGATAAAGTGCAGATAGTGGTGACAGGAAATTATCATTTATTTATTTTTGAGAAATGGACTTTGAATTTTCTATATCTCAGGAATCAATTAGTAGCATTTTGCACGATTGTTTTGTACGCTTTGCTACTCAAGTAGTTTCGAGAAAACTGAATTCTATTAAAAAAATCAATGACGTAAAAGTTGCTAAAGACAAGAAGAGCAAGTAAATTCCAACCCAACGGCCATAAAACACATTATAATATGTAACGGACATGAGCTCAAGATTTTGACATGCAAACCAGTCAGCAAGCTTCGGAATGGCGTTTTCCAGCTGAGCCGAAACCAAAGAAATTATGACAAAGTCGATTTTATATGATCAGGGTTATGTTTCTTCTTTAACTATTGTGGCGTTGAGCTCTAGGAATTTTTGCAGAATGCAAAAAAAAAGGCCAGATTTGTGCAAAGAAAATTCATGGATTTTGCACCACCAAACCGCACCATCTCACAAGGCTATCTTTGTGAACAAAATCCTGGCCATAAATTCAACAAAAGTTATCACAGACTTGTGTTATTTTTTTCCTTTTCAAAATCCAAAGTACCACTTTAAGGCACCTGATTTCAGCCAATATGAGACGCAAACGTGAATTTGGAGAACTAGAAAAAAAATTCTCTGGGAAATGCGATTGGAAAATATGTTAACGATTGTATTATTCGATAGAATAAGTGCGTTATTTCAGAATGTGTCTGCTTTGAATATGATAAAATAAATTACAAATATTTGAGTGTGTTTTATTGAGTAATTCTCGATGCTCTTTTGAAAAAATATGTGCTATATTTATTTAAATTGATTCCCAAACTATGGATTTGTATTGTAGTGGTTTTGAGATCAGTAAATGATTTCGAGTCAATCGATACAAAATATGTTGCTTCTATTACTTGTGTTTTTTAGTGTAACAGTCAGTAACTGCTATGACAAAATATAGCAGCTCTACAGGTATTGGAATGCTAGCATTATTTCACTAAACAGTTGTTCTAACTGAGTGACAAATAACTATCTGCCTCGAAGATTTACCGACTGCTATTGTGATTTTAGAAAAACATTTTTATCGATGTCATGCCTGTATTAAGTAACGAAACAAGTAATTGAAAAAACAAATAAACAAAAATAAAATTCAACAAAGTTTTGTGTAATCAAATTCGAACCCAAGAAATAGAAACAAATTAAAACTTTTTTCGAATTCGATTTCGTTTCGGTAACAGTCGCTACGAAGAATAGATTCTAAGTCAGATTTTGTTCTAAAAAATTGTCTTTCCTAACGAAATGCGTAATAAACGTTCCTGACATTCAACGCTTGAGAAGACTTACTTGTTCCCGTATTGCAGAGTAAAACTCGATATATTAAAATAAATAAAATAATAACCTGAAAGTACAAAAAGTATCCACAGATATGTAGAAATGATACTCTAACTCATATTTTGAACTATGACGACTGGGGGAATGGGCAGTGAGAATAATAGCAACAACACCAAAAATATTTGTTGAATTATCGCATCTTAAACAGCGCATAGCAAATACGATATACCTAAGAAGTACATCTTCCAACTTGTGCGAGCAGACAGACATCTGCGTTTTCATACGTTTGTCTGTATGTTCATCAGCAAATAAATATCAAAGCGGTCTTTATGGCCATGGCAAAAAGATACATAACACAAAAACAACAATATCAGCTAAGCGACAAGAATTCTTTCATAATCTTTTTCTATACGTATATTTTAAATCATCTATATTGTGGCACATATACTTGGTTCATCAAACAGCTTGCCAGAAAATATGTATATGCGGTACCTTAAAGGGTCCCCATTTCCATTAGCAAAACTAAGCTTGGTAAATGTCTGATGGCTGCTAAGTTATACTACGAGGGCGGTCCCAAAAACAAAAGAAGACACAAAAAAGTTAGGAAAAATTGTGTTTATTTTTTAACATAATCGCTTTTTAGCCCGATACACTTTTTCCAATGATATCCATTAGCTTCTACTCACTGTTCATAATAAGAACTGTCAAACTCCTTAATAAATCATCATCTTCACCTCTACCTCTTTTTTGTTGACAAATCTCTTGCCACCGAGCCATTTTTTGAAGTTTGGAAATAGAAAATAGTTCGAGGGAGTTCAATCTAGCGAAAAAGGTGCGCGATGAGGCAATTTGAACTTTAGTTTATTAGTTTTGGGCATCGCAATAGTAATTGTGTGAATTGAAGCATTGTCTTGATGAAACAACACTTTTTCTTCGCCAAATGCAGCCTTTTTACCATAATTTCACCACCTAAACGCTGCACTAAATTAGCATAGTATTCGCCGTTGATGAAGTTTCCTTTCTGAAGATAATCAATACAAATAATCTCATGCGCATCCCAAGAAACAGACGCCATGACCTTGCCTGTAGAGTTTTCACCTTCTTTGGACACGATTCTCCCATTCCAGTCCAGTGCTTTGACTGTCTCATCCGTGGTTGTAAATCGATACAAAATTTAGCTTTATTGCGGTGAAACAGCGCCAAACACTCTAATGAAACATTTTTCACGACGCTGTTTTTGCTCTATTGAAAGCAACCGCGGCACCCATCTTGCGCACAGATTTCTCATCTTCAAATTTTCGGTTAACATAGAATGCGTAGCCTATCATTTCAGCTAACTCCCACACCTTCAGCCGACTATCACCCAATACCACTTTGTAGGTTTCCTTAAGCGTGTTTGGCGTGTTTCCTTAAGCCAATTGGTCGGCTACTACGGTGTTCGTTTTGGCAGCTTGTACAGCCCCACTTAGACTCTGTTACCTAATATTTGACAGTCGTAAACAAAGTTGTAGGCTCTCCAGGGAACCTATCTCGGCTTTATAATAGCATTGATTGAACTGAGACCTTTCAAATGGGTATATTGAATCACAATTTAACTGAGATTGTTGACTTTTAATGGCTCGAATAAAAATACTAAACAATGTGGCGTCTTGAAACTTAAAACATATGTATCATAAGGTTGTCACCTTTCAACAAAATACTTTTTTTTCGAAATATTGGCACGATCTACGCGTATAGAGCGTATAGAGAGTATATTTAGAGCAACTACCAACAATTTTTGCCGCAGCTGTCTACGAATTTTGACGTACAGGCGAAAAAATTAATTTTGGAAATCGGTCAATTTGTATGGTGCGTACAAAAAGGGGCATAGTAGTGCAGTCCATATTGTATCTCAGATTCTACTTTAGCAATTTTTTATGTGTGAGTGAATTTAGTGCAGCTGTGTAAAAGATATGAACTCAAGAATATATGGTAAATCTTGGTAAATCGGTCTGCTTTTTTTCAAATTCTGAAGATTATGAAGATTATTAAGCAATAATACAAAAATAGAGGATGTTGTATTTGATGAGTTAGGGGTTACTTGGAAAACACTAAATTGTGGAAAGTTGGTCAGTTTAATTTTGAAGTGCCAGAAGGCTTGGGCCGATATAACTAGTTTACAGTCCCTGATTGTGATCTGGCAAAATATTGGGTTGTGCCAAATTATAACAAGTTTTATAAAAATTTACGGCTGATATCGTATCCACAAGTTTCATAAAAATTTACGGCTGCTATCGTATCTACAAGCCAATATAACTAATTTACAGTCCAGGAAGAAGTTTCAAAAAAATATACGACTGTTATCGTATCTACAATACAAGCCAGCCAGACGGCCACACATTGCGCTATCGACAGGAAACACGATGAAATACGTTTTGGTAAAATTATAACTGGAACTTTAAACGCTTCCTACTATGTGCTGTATAATATGATGATATATATCTTTATTTTGTCGGGGGATATTATACAAATTAGAAATCATGAAACTATCTTAAAAGGCCTTTAATTACAACAGCAAAATATGTATGGATTCTTTTACCTCCCTCACCTCAACCCGTAGTATCACTTTTTATTTAATTCAATTAAAACTTTTGGCTTAAGAACGCACTTTTTGTAAAAACTGGGCTAAGTAAATATTGATTCGAATATGTACAATTGCATAAATCAATCAACAAATATAGTACAAATATATTTCTGGTTTGAACATTTCATTTATACCACAAAAATCGTTAAAACTAAATCAAAATTGATTTTGTATAATTTTTTAACACCATTTCTATCGTATCATTTGGATGGAACCTCAAGAAGTTATACATCTGCGAACCAAAACCTTGGATTATATCTTTAAATGTTCAAAAGTCTCCAATATTGTTATAGGCAGATTTGACGGCTTACTGTACCTTCATCTTTGGACATCAATCTTTGTATTGAAAATTATATTCGGTAAGATACTGAAATTGTGGTCGACTATTACTTTTCCAGCTATATTAAGATAAGAAAACGTTTAAAAAATGGATTATTGAAGGTAGAAGGTAGGGTAGTTGTATATACGTGAATGAACCGAAATCCACAATAGGATGTCAACACCAATACTATTCAAATTTGTCAAGTTTTTAAACAATATCACACTCAGTCAATTACAACAAGTAATAATGAGACACTAATAAAATTAAATGCTTCTAGTTTCATATAACAAATAGAAAAGACTATATTTCAAGTGCGACTCTTTCTTTGATTTCGTGCCTTTAATAGTGATACCACATATGCAGAGCGGAAGATTAGTTACGTTAGTTTATAAATTATCACAATTTTTTTAGCCTGTCATATTTTTCGCCGTTTTCTATCCAAATCTTTATGCGAATTATGAAGATGAATGAAAAAAAATTAAACAAAATGCTTAGATAAGTCAGATCCCGAGAGAGGTTGCTAATATTTATAGGAAGTGACTTCGATTAACCGATTAGGAAGGTTTTCAGGTATGTTCCAGATTCTACTTTGAAGTAAAAGTAGTTTGAAATAACTACAATTTGACACTTGGGTGTTCTGAGTTTTACTTTTTACTTTTCATTTCTGTTTTGTTTTCGAACATCAAATCGTAGTGAATTGCATGTTCTAGAAACTACTTTTAGGCAAAAAGAAGTGGTTTAAAAATGCTTTTAAATTTTATTGTGAAACAAAAATTTTTGCAAGTAAACATGTAAGTATAATAAATAAAAGTGGTCAGATTCCTTTGGTTGAATAAAAATGTTCCTTGTTTGAAGGGGAGAACACAAGAATACAACGCAGGATGCAATAATGCTACGTTTTATGCAAAACAATCCAGACCTGGAAAAAGGGGACCGTGTAAAATTGGAAGAATTGCGGAATCTTTTTGCGGCTTAGTAATTTCCACGTGAATTCTATCAATGCATCCTATTACACCGGGAATACCAAATTTTTGCATGAAGTGGCGCTTAGACAAATTTTGTTCATCAACTGTCATTTTCAATTTAATCCGCCCAGGACAAATACCTATATATTTTTCTAGAACAATAAGCACTCGATTTAAAATTTTGCAGGTGGTGCTCCGTGCTAAGGCCACTTAGAGTTTTTTCCGACCCCTGGTTGAAATCCTCCTTTTGCTAAAAATCTTAATGTGGCAGCAAGCTGTAGTTCTGCCGGAATGGATGACTTGGGCAGTCTCAATTTTATGCAATGTAAAATGTTATGAAATGCATCTTTGTTGATGCGATAATTTTGTAAAAACCTAATAGTTTTTATTAAAAGTATATTGAATGTACTTAAGTACATCTGTGTACTTATGTAGTGTCGCCCATATCCAGAGAATTTGAGTGATCCCGCAAAATCCGCCTTTGTAATTTGTTTACTTATTTGTCCTTATTATTTATTTATCCTTTAATTTTATGCAAAAAAAAAAACACAAATAGTAGTTTTAATAAAAAAATTTTATTTTCAAGTCAATATCAGCTGTTTATAATTTCTGTTTTCGAACTTCATTTCATATGAGAAAATGAAACAACAAACCGCTTCATTTGTAGAACATCCAAAACAAAATATTAACTTTTCAAATCGTATTTTACTTTAATTCCACTACTTTTTTGGAACATACCTGTATATTTCTGGGTTTTACAACGGAATGATGAAATGGGTGTACCCTATCTCATAATGTCTGCCTTATTTAGGGCATTTTCGCTCACCTAGTAATTTTTACGAGAGGACAGCCTTTCAGAACATAAAAGGGAATTTCATGAAACGGATAACAATTGTTCTTCAAACGAACACAAAAGTGACAAGTGGCAGGAAGATATTGCACTTTTTGCAAGAAAAGAAAATACTGTAATGTTTCTTCAACACAATTAAGGTAGGGTTGGTATATGGAATGCTGCTACCGAGGTATTACCTAAAGATATTGAAAAAGTTTTCCTTTTATAGTCCAATGTTGCAAGAAAATAGATTTCAACTCTGTATTTGAGTTTAACAAACTGGCGCAACTTGTCACATTGCCACGTCTGTCATATCATAATTGCAATGTTATGGTGGAATTGCAGAATTGGAATTGGAAATACAGTGAGCTTTCCAGCTCTCCTGAACTTACTGTGCATGATTTCCTTTTGGTGGGTTATTTCAAACATTGAGTTTACAAAACAAAACCAACAAGTTTGAATGATTTAAAGTAATGCATTCGAACGATAATTGAGACAATTCCCCCTGTAACCTCCAGGTGATAATAAATAACAATATTTTTTAAATTCAATCTCCAAATTTTTCAAAAGCAATCAAAATACACTTAACTTAAAAGTGTACGAGGTCCGTACCCAGACCAGATGATGGTACCAGTAGTTGGAAAAAGTTATTTTACTGAAAAGTGGAAACCTTATAAAACATATGTTTTGAGTTTCAAGACGCCACGTTGTTGAGTATTTTTATTTAAGCCATCAAAATTAAACGATCTCAGTGAATTTGTGAACATGGAAAAAATTGGTCACCGTTTTGTAATTTAATATTTTCACTTGAGAGGTCTCAGTATAATCAATATTAAAGTCGAGCTAGATTCTATTCTGGGGAAGTCTGCTCTTTTGTTTACGACTGTAAAACATTGAGTAGCAGAGTTTAAACGGGACCGTACGAGCTGCCAAGACGACCGAATTCGACCATAGTGGTCGGCAAATTGGCATGTTCACGCCAGACACAGTTAAGAAAATCCACAAAGTGATGTTGGATGATTGTCAAATAAAAGTGCGTGAGCTAACTGAAATGATAGGCTTTTTAAAAAGTCCTATACATCGCATGTTGACCGAAGATTTGTAGATGAGAAAGCAGTGCGCAAGATAGGTGCCGCAACTGCTTTTAATAGAACAAAAACAGCGTCGTGAAAATGTTTCAGTAGTATTTGGCGATGTTTCGCCGCAATAAAGCTAAATTTTTGCGTCGATTTATAAACATAGATGATACATGGGTCCACTACTTTGCAGTTGAGACAAATTAACAGTCAAAGCAGTGGTCTGGAAAGGGAGAATCATGTTCAAAGAAGGCTCTATTAGCAGGCAAGGTAATGGAATCTGTTTTCTTGAATGCCCATGGGATTATAATTATTGATTATCTTCAGAAAGGAAAAACCATCGACGGTGACTGTAATTTAATTTACTGCAGCGTTTGGCCCATCAAATTATGGAAAATGACTGCATTTGGCGAAGAAGAAAATGCTGTTTCATCAAGACAATGCTTCACTATTCCGATGGATAAAATTAATAAACTATAGTGCGAATTACTTCATCACGCACCTTATTAGTTAGTGCCCTCGGGCTATTTTCTATTTCCAAATTTGAAAAAAATGGGTCAGTGGCAAAAGTTTTGCCAGCAATGAAAATATGGAGTCTGCGGTTGATAGCTGTTTTAAGGAGTTTGTCAGTTCTTACTATAAACAGCGTATAGAAACTGTTGAATATCACTGAAGAAGTGTATCGGTCTAAACGGAGGTTATGTTGAAAATCAAAGAATATTTTTCTCAACTTTTTTTTTGTTGTTGTTGTTGTTGTTTTTATTAGGTCAGATAGTTTTGAAAGCTCTCTCGTAATTTTTTGAATGTATGAAGAAAAATAATTTAAATCAATTAAAAAATTATTAGAATCTATTCAACGTAGCAACATTCGTCATCCACTTGGTGTTTTTAGTCTATGATTCCGCTTATTTTAACGCTAGCTGAGTCATATCGTTTGAAGCACAGTCTGCTGTTTTTATTTTACCTATATAATCTGAGTATAATAAATAAAATTAACTAATTTAAATATAATTTTTAATTTAAAATACATATGAAGTGGTACAACAATTCGGCTTTCAACAACAAAATATTATTGTTCGCTAGCTCTGCATTTCTTGATCCCAAACTCCAGATGTGCCCAAAGTCTTCGTCATCACCATCATCATTATTGCCATTGTATGCGTATACAAATACGAATTCTATCCGCCACATACATACATTTATTATAATAATGCGGATAAAGAGATACAATTTCATTGATATCGTCTAAAAGTCCAATATAAGAAGATTTATTGCTCGACCAGTAACAGTGAAAAGAAAAGAAGACGATGAACAGAAAAAGAAAAAATCGCCAAATAAAAAAAAACTTCAATGATATATAAAGATGAAGACGCTGTGGATGCAGCATTTGTGAAACGAACTTATGAGTTTTTGACTTTTCATATTTAGCAGGCCAAACGCTGGTGTTGTTGCCATTGTAATATCGGGTCTTTTCATTCATATGTAGGTTGTGGGGATATTTCGTTATAATACCAACTCGAGCTAACTATGACGGTGAATTTCTTTGTCATCTTTTGCTTAGTTTCCGATGGCCAGAGTTGACCGCATCTGTGAGTTTATCGCTTTGGAGCTACATGTTTGTTATCTATCCATCTTTGAGATAGGAATATCGTCAAAAGAATATTCATACACAAACAAACATACAGGTTTATGTATATTTGTAAATATCATTAGATTTTACGTTTATTTGGATTCTAGCATCTCCTCGACGTCCTTTTGTTATTGTCTACACAAAAGAAGGAAATATGAGTGTGAACAAATGATAATTGATAACACAACAATTTTCGTACACAATTTTTTGTCAGTGATTTTTTTTTTCGCTTCATTATTAGAGCCATAATTTTTGTCGAGAAAAATGTTTTTAATGTTTAGATTAATAGGCTTTATGATTTATTTGCATACCATGCCGAGTGTGGGTGATTATTTTGTCTAAGTTTTGTGGTGGTCTCCGCGGAGTAAAAGAAAAACTTATTGCTGAAAGTTGTACTTCACGGAGAGAAGCAAGTGGATGAAGTGAAGGTGAAGTGGATGGTTTGGAAGTAAAACCGGCTGGGTAACAGAAAATTTCGACACAAACAAGTATAAATTCAACACGATGATATCCGACTTATTAATGTTGGTCTTGCATAAACAAGCAGATCGTAGTAATGTAAGAAAACAAACATTCTATCAAGGGCCAATACTACAGGGTGTCCGTCGGGAAAGTATACTACTTTGTTTTGATGCCATTTTGTAAACATTAGTTTTGATAGTTCATATTTGGCAGTTGTGAAGTAGGGACGTGGTAAATTTACTATGGAAAAATATTCGATAAACCAACGTGTTTTAACCGTTAAAACATTTTATCAAAATTAATCATCGATTACTGTGACGATGAGAAAGTTACGTGAAATTTTTGGGAAAAACAACTTGCCGACAAGACGCACTATTTATCGTGTGGTGAATGATTTCGCAGAAAGAGGGTCTGTAGCTGATAGGGCCAAGCATGGACCACAACGTACTGCAAGATCGGCTGAAAACATTACTGCTGCTCAAGAAAGTTTCAAAACAATCCATCAACCTCAGTTCGACGCCGTGCTCAGGAGCTTGGTCTTCAAAGAACAATTTGGCCACAAATTTGCACAAGGATTTGTATTTGTTTCCATTTAAGATTCTGTCAACACAAGAGCTTCTTCCACAAGACCGTTTTCGCCGCCGTACATATGCCAATAGGATGTTACAGCTCGCCCATGACAACCCCGATTTTCATGAAAAAATCGTAATAAGTGACGAGGCACATTTTCATCTCAATGGATATGTGAATAAACAGAATAGTCGGTTCTGGGCAATGGAAAACCCTCAAATTATTCATCAGTCAACTTTGCATCCATTAAAAGTGGCAGTCTGGTATGCAATTTGGTCAGGAGGAATAATTGGACCTTATTTCTTTGAAACTGAAAACGGCGTAACGGTAACTGTCAATGGGGAGTGATATCGTGATATGATTGAAAACTTTTTAACGTCACAACTGCATGCCTTGGCCTTGATTAACATGTGGTATCAACAAGACGGTGCCACATCGCATACAGCCAGGATTACAATGGAATTACTGCGAGATCTCTTTCCACAATAAGTTATTTCATGAAATGGCGATGTTGACTGGCCTCCACGGTCGCCTGATTTGAATATCCGGATGTCTGAAAAGCAAGATTTATGCAAACAAACCAGAAACGCTTGAGCAACTCAAACAAAATATTCTTGATGAAATTAATGAAATACCGCTTGAAATTTGTAAGAATATAATGAAAAATGTGCTCAAATGGGCTCGCATTTGTGAGACTAACAGAGGCGGACATTTATCTGATGTTGTATTCCATACAAAATTGCCAACATTAAATAAAACATTTATCAATTTAAGATCCATTCTCTTTCATTTAATCAAAAATTATAAACAAACAAAGTAGTATACCTTCCCGAAGGACACCCTGTATGTTTGAAAATGTCGCTAAGGTGGAAAGTTTGTACTTCTTGAATTGTATATATACGAATTTATCCTAGATTGTGGTATCAGTTATCGTGTTATAATTTTTTTTTTGTTTTAGAAAAAAATAAAAAATGGCTTACATTTTCGAAGGAAATTCATAAAATTTTAGTAATACTGAATTATATGCTGAGTAAGATAACATTAGGAAGAGATTGAGCAAAAATTAATATTGTTTATAATTCAATAGGGTGACGCACCAATTGTGCTGCAGTATGAAATGTAAATAACTTCTTGTTAATCAATATATTTCGTTGATTTTTTTATTTTATAGAAAATTATTTTTTTTATTTAACTAATAGGTTTTTGTGATGATAGATCTTAAAAAACTTCCATGCTCGTTCACGGATATGCGATACCAGATCAAAAAATTATTCACTACAGTCTAAAAGTTGAAGTCGGATTCACCTCAATTATTGTTTTAAGGGACTGCTTCAATTCAGTCAGATTGCTTGGTTTCGCTTTAGCATAAGCCATTTAAAGCTTGGTGCAGTCAGGTCAGGTGAGGTAAGTAAAGTTTCTGGATATTAATTTGCTTGGGAATTGTCGTTGGATCCCCGCTACTATCGGCTTGGCGATGGTTGCAGTTGCTCCATCTTGCTGGGATCAAATGATGCTAGAACGGATACATTTTCGGCACAGTTCTGGATAAAAAAAACTCTTTCAACATCTCTAAATAAAGGCCCCCTTTGACTGTTACTCCGTTTTATTCAGAGAAGTGTGGCCCCGCAAGCACCTTGATGAAATTGAGCACCACACAATGACTCGTTCTGGGTGCAGTTGCTTCACATCGAGTATTTCTGGATTAGATTTACTCCATATTTTGCTTGTTTACATTGCCGTTTAGATTAATAGGCAAATCCACAACTTGATTGTGATGTGGACTTTGGAAACTTTAAGTCATAATGATTTATTCGCCTGCTAACTCCACTTTGCACCGATAAGTTTCGAGTCGGAACGCTTGTATTTGTCTAAATTGACGATCGTACAGCCGCTATTGTGTCTTGAACACGAATGTGATCTCGATGGTATGGTCTTCATGCGATGCTTCCAGATTTAGCAAACATGTTTAATAGTCCATCTACTCAGGGAAGTGCCGCCGCCTAAATTCCCTTAGGACCGCAAGTCAATTGTAATAAACCATTTCTCAACTGCTATTATTTCAATCAATGGTAATGGATTTAAATCGATTATAGATAATTCTATTACAATTAAGTGATTTTAGTGAGATCGCACCCTTATTCAGTTATCATTGCCATTACTACGTCATTTTGGCAGTATTCGTTTTGATTTGATTGATTGATTTGATTGAAAATTTGATTTTACTCAAACTCCATTGTAATCTACATTTCCCGCTGCTCGTCGATATTTCACATGTTTCACCAATAATATTTAATAGTAGGCAATTTTTATTATTTGAAGGAATTGTAAAGAAATTTCAATGGTAATAAAATTTCAATGGTAATGAAATTTCATCATATCCAATTAATGAATTTTCATCATATATCTCTATATAATGAAATTTCATCATATGACTCAAATTGAATGAATTGTGATGCGCATTTGTATCCTATACTGCGATTTTGGTTTAGGTTGTATTGACTTTATAGCATCCACAGTTAAATCACAAAAGCACCAAATTTGGAATCTTCTTAATCGTATCCGACCGTCGATGTATCATTTTAACCAATCAAATACAGCTCACAATTACTAAAAGATCTCAACAAAAATTAACACATATGCTTTCCATAAAAATGAAGCATATTGAGAATGGTTCACCCCATGTCTTTAATTTGATATTACTTCCGTACCTACAAAATGCATAGTTATCAACCGAATTTGAACATGTTTAGCGCATATAGGGTATAGCAAAATAAAATTCTTTATTCTTCCAATAGGTAGTTTTAGTAATTTAGTAATAGATGGCGTTCGAAAGGTAAGATTTCGTACTACTCAGACGGTTTTGTGTCAGAGCGGGCGTCAAAGGTAGACACCAGCAGAAAGGAAATACGCAGAAATGCGTATCTCTCAATAAATGCAAACGAGTGTCAGAAAAGTGCATCCCAAAACAAAAAAGATGACAGTGCCTTCCTAACCGCGAAAACTAGTGTCAATATGAATTCCCCCTCAACTCACATCTCTCCAAACAATGATGACAGTTTGGCAAGTGGACAAAATATGTTGCCGCCTAAAAGTATGCCCGTAAGTACTTCCCATTCCCACGCTCCACAAACAATCAATTCGCCCCAAGTTAAGATTTCGCCTAAAAGTATACCCGATATTTCACCTAACATTTGTGCAAACGGTGATATACTGGCAACTCTCGCGAGTGCTACTCAACCGGCAACATCGACCTCGAAGGGCGCTATACCGAAACAAAAACCTCAAAATGAAACGGTTCAAACTGGGATAGACGTTTACTTTCCCATTCTGAGAAGAAAATTGAGCCCAAAGTCTAGCCAAAAACTTCCAAACTTGAAGTATTCCAGAAACATCCCTCCCTCACAGGTTGACCCAAGAGGTCAAAATTACTACGCAATTTTGGCCACAGAAAAAGAAAATTTGCAATCACAACCTAAGAAAGCACAAAAACCTCCCCCAATATTCCTAAGGGAAGCTATCTCTAACAATCTGGTAAACAGATTATCTCATTTAGTTGGTAAAGACGGTTTCCATGTAGTGTCCCTGCGCAAGGGGAAGGTGCTGGAGACAAAAGTTCAAACATATACGGAAGAAAAATATCGTGAAGTTTCCAAATTTTTTGACCAGGAACGTAAGAATTACTACACTTACCAACTCAAAAGCTCTAAGGGACTAATAGTTGTAATCAAGGGCATTGAAAGCAACGTTCCCATACAGGAAATAAAGGAGGCCGTTGAAAATGAGGGTTACGAAGTGAAATCCATTCACAATATACTCAATAAGTTCAAGGCTCCTCAGCCCATGTTTAAGGTGGAAATAGCGTTTGACTATGCCCACATGAAAGGAAAAAATGAACCCCACCCAATTTACAATCTCAGATATCTGCTTCATCGCAGGAACGTGCATAAGGAACGTTAGGATTTAATTAGTGAATACATTTTTTTTTTGTTTTTTTTTTCGTCTCTTTACAGAATTAACTAAATAATACTTGGGAAATTTCTGATAGAAGGACTCAGAACAGAACAAAGAAACAAAGTTGTTCAATTTTACTTTGAAAGTCAGCATTCAATTGTTCAGATCATATCGAAATTTCATTCATGTTCGAAATGCCCCTAGCGCTCCAACAATTTGCCGATTGGTTCAGCATTTTGGGCAACAAGGGGCTGTCTGTGATCTTTCGCGTGCTAGAAGACCTCGTGCAGTTCGAAATGAAGTGACCATTGCTCGAGTGCAAGGAAGTATTGAGGAAAACTCCGAAACTTCCACCAGGCGACGTTCTCTGCAGTTAGAGATGTCTAGGCGGTCTTTGCAAAGAATTTTACATATCTTACATCTTTTCCCATATAAGATGCAATTGGTTCACGAGTTAAAACCAAATGATGCACAAGAACGCATTCAATATAGTCGCCGTTAATGTTACTTTTGCGCCACCCTTTATTTTTTGGTAGAATCAGCAACGAATCACCCTCTACGCTAAAACTCTGAATTCCGATCAGTACTGCCAGCAATTGGACTATCTGAAGAAAGCAATCGACTAGAAGTGGTTAGATTTGGCTAATAGGGAAGGAATTGCCTTCTATCAGAACAACGCCAAGCACACACATCGATAGTGACTCGTCAAAGTTCCCGTGACCTGAGTGGGAAGTTGTTATGCATCTGCCTTCTAATTAAGATATGGGACCAAGTAATTATCAGCTACTCTTTTCCATGGCGATTGATTCAGGTGGTGAAAAACTTGCCCCAACAGGAGCTTGTGAAAATCTATTGCCAGTTTTTTACCGATAAATATAATGGAATTACTTTCAAAATCGCTAAAAGTTATCGAATAAGAAATGGCACATTTGACCTAAATCGGATTGTTCTAACTATGCTAAATAAAGATTTTAATGTCATGCAAAAATAATGGATTTCTTTTTACTACAATCTATATACTTTCCTTGGAGACGAACCATACTGAAAACAAGCCATTGTGGAGCCATGTTTAGGTTCAGCTCCCATGCAAATGGATATATAAAACCGGTTATCGCTAGGACAGGATACAGTCGTCACCGAACTTCAAACTGCATTGAATGTGGATCATATCGGCCGATGTTTTAATATATTCCTCGTCTAAAATGGATCAATCAAGCTTGATATTATCATTCTCACATGCAGTAGTTGTCTTCGAATTCCGATCATATTCAGTGCATATATTTTGTTTTGGGTATCGAATTCAGATCATATTCAGTGCATATATTTTGTCTAGGATATCGAATAGCAATACTAAAATTGGAAACAGTTGGTTCATGTTGTGAATTCACGAGACCAATATTCATCGAAATTGACAGATTGTGATGTTGGTTAAGACCAGCGGAGCAACTTTGCGTCGGTAATCCGGTTTTTCGTCTATACTTCCAATTTTAGAATTATCACGACTTGAATATTTAAAAAATCGGTAAAATTGATTGTTGACTAAATGAATGTACTTCATTTCAATTGCCTGCACACATGCCTAGGATTGATTTGAGGACTTTGAGGATAAATTTTGTAGAAAAATCACCTGTTTTCACTGAGCGTCGATTTTGTTTTACGTGTATTCTTACTTTTAGTGTTTTCTTACTTTCGGCAAAATTACTGCGAAATACATATTGTTTATTTTTACAAAAGAACATTTTTAAAGACCTCGAATCCTCCTGGGAGCTTTAAAACTAATGAATATTTCTTGATGGTAGCGGGCTGTTATGTTTCATACATCATATTTCCTTCATGGGCAAAACAAATGACAGTGAAAGTGACAAACGTCCTGGAATTCTAGATTGTACACAAGCAGTTACTTTAGTTGCGTCATGAAAGACTATTATTTACTTGCGTGGTGTAAATGGTCGGATTTTGTCATTACCATTATCCTTAAAGGCACCACTTTGTAAGCAAACAAGTGTTAAAGGACACAAACGATCCTCGTTTAACCTTTTGCACATGCTTTTGTTTCCTAAAGGAAAGTGTTTTTTTTTGAATTTTCCACACAAAGTTGATTTGACTCACTTTAGAAAATTCCAATATTGTGAACTAATTTTAAAGGACGTTGCGTTGGGTGATTTTAATTACATCATTCACTCTTAGTCTTTAGATATTTTGCATGAAAATGTTGCATCTAAATGCTGCAACAAAGGACTACACAGAGGCTGTAGTTGCTTTATTGTGCTCCCTGCAATGTCTATAATATTTTATTATCCAAAACAAATGAGGTAATAATGGCAAATAAAAGGTATAATTTGTGTGGCTGGAATATTTAGTGCAAGGCCACCGCAACCATTAGGCAAGAGACGACCAGACACCGGTCTCTCTATTCGACAATCAAGATCAAGGTTAATTGTTGTCATTTAACTGGCTGTTGTAAAGAAAGTGCAAGTGGTGATGATTATACCACGCTCAATATTTTATGTACGTGTCTGCGTGCGCTGGTGTTTTGGAATCAGTCAGTTTTGAGGATGCAACCTATAATTTGTAACAATAACATTTCTATGCTTTTATTGGAATTGCGCTATATGAATTATGCACAGTGCATGAGGTCACTGAGGTTATTTGAGGCACAGAAATTGTTGCATTAATGCGCTACAGCGTCAGTTAATTGACATAAAATTGATTTCGAAGTAGAAAATTTGCACTTAAAAAAGGAACAAACAAAAGGAAAATTTATTTTGAAACTAGTAGGAAAAGTGCCTGTGACCGACTGTGGAACGATGGTTAGAACATGTAACAAATCTGGTACATGCTTTTCAAACTGTAACACACAGTGTGTGGTTAAAAAAAAAAATAAATAAATCTGCAGTTTCTAAATGGGTAGTCCGATTTTGATGAAATTTTATATGACTATAGCTGAGGTGAAGTCGAGTTTAATTTTATATCTCTAAAACATTACTGAAAATTAAGTTAATGAGAACGTTTTTTAAAACTCCTACTCTTTTTACTTATTTTCTACATATTTATAGCCGTATTTGGGAAACTGCAGTCTAGGATATTTATTTTTATGTAACAGGACTATCCCAAAACTATCCGACCTAACAGAAAAGACACAAAAAAATTTTGAAAATTGTTCTTTATTTTTCAACATAATCTCCTTTTAGATCGATACATTTTTTTCCGGCGTTTTTCAACAGCATCTTTAGCCTGTTTATATTAAGAACTGTTAAACTTCTCAAAATAGCCATCAACCGCAAACTCCACCTCTTCATTGTTGGCAAATCTTTTACCACCGAGCCATTTTTTCAAGTTTGGAAATAGAAAATAATCCGAGAGAGCTAAATCTGGCGAATAATTCATTAATTTTTGGCCATCGCAACAGCGGATGTGTGAACAGGAGCACTGTCTTGATGGAACAACACTTTTTTTTTTGCCAAAACCGTTCTTGTTTCCATAATTTCATCATCTAAACGCTGCAATACTTTTAAAGAGGGGTATGACGTAATACTCCGAAATAGGGCACCTCGGGGATTTCAAAGTTTAAAACGATACAACTTCTTAACTTAAAAACAAATTATGCTGTGTGTATTCCTCTGCTTAAGATCTTCAAAAAACAATGTTCTTTTATACGTTTTATCTCTTAAACTTTAGGAGTTATTCGAATTTTAAAATAGAAAATTTGGTTTTTTACCTTAGTTTACTATATTGCTATTAGCGAAAATGTATTTTTTCCAATTTTTTTAAAACTTAAGAAGTTTTAGTACGACAAAAGTGTCGTACTAATAACAAAATTCTGAGTATTTACTAAAAAAATAAAAAATGCACATAATTAGGTTACAAATTAAAAGAATAGGACTTATTCTTAATAGAAATATCAATTTTCACGCATAGATTGCCGAAACGCTGACATCAAAAAAAGAAGAACTGAATTTTATGGCTTGATGTGTTGTGAATAATTTTGCGAAGAGAATTTTTAGTCCGCCTTTTTTTAGGCGAACGCCTATTGCGAACACAGCAAAAAAAAAAAAATTAGAAACTCCATTTTTGGTATTTTTTGAAAGTATTTTGGAAATTATGAATTTTTGGTAATAAATCTCCACTTTTTCTTTTTGTTCAGCACTTAAAAAATATCAGTAATTAAAAATTTTACATGGTTTTTTTCGTTAATACATTCTTACAAAAACTCAGTTAAAATCATTTCTTCCACTCTTATTTTTAAAATGTCTTCCACGAATTTTACAATTCTTAAAAGTTTTATACATCTCTGTAAAGTATATATAATTTGCAACACGCTGATTTATAATATGTAAACCTCATATTTTTCATGTGTAAAATTGTTGAACACAAATTTAGAACTTCTTATAGACTAAGGCTGTTGGTAAAATTATTATTTCTGATGTAGTAGAGACTTCATCCACATTTGTGTATTGCAACGAAAAAAGCTTTCACATCACATTAATACAAATCAAGTATCAAAAGTATCAAAATATTATTTACTTCGAAAATCAAGAAAATCAAAGAGATGTGGTATTTTATATATACGAGCATGTAGTACATACACATTTTATGTCCCCAAATCCTCAAAGGACCACTTACTATTATGTGGTTGCTTTCAGTTTTTCAGCTGAAGACTATTTTGTCACTGCTAAAATTTCAAAATATTTCAACAACAGATTTAATAACACATTTTGTACTTCATATATGATATTCTTTTTCTACGAAATTGATAAAACCAATTTCCCCAAAGATTTGGCTGCCACAAAAGAAAAAAAAATAATAAAAAAAAGAAACACGAGGATGACAATAACAGAAACATGAATTCCATATCTTTGATACATATTATTGTTTCCCCAATCCCTCCTACCAGTGGCGACAATCTGAAAACGTAGAAATAGGAGGCGACGGTAACGGTGGTGATGATAATAATGACAATGATTGGTGATGATGATTTTCAATTGTACTTCAGCATCCATGGAAACGTTCTTCAAAAATTGGGTACAACAATGCGACACATTTCTAAAAACAAGAAAAAAAACAGAAATGAAGATATTTTGTGGGTACTGTTACGGTATTTGCTTGTCCTTATTGGTGTGCTACTTCACAGGGACTTATGTTAAATTTCAAATACGATTTGCAGCATTTATGATCAGTAAGGCATCCCCATACTCCACCCTAACCATTAATTTTCATTATATCAGATAGCTCAGAGTTACGCCATTTGGACATCGTTCCCTTTGGCTCTCAGGTAAGAAAAATTAATGGTAATTTTATTCAAAAGAAGTTAATGCTTTTAGTCATTTTTTCTATCGGGTGACATGCATAGATCAGACAGACTAGCGTAACTCATTTCTTTTAATTAGTAAAGTATTATTTAAAATGTGGCTGGCCATAGCATGATAGCTACAACATGCGGCTATCGCTCATATGATCGTAGGTTCGAAACCCGATACAACGGCGATCACCTCGACGTGTCTGGCGAACACTTCGAGTAGCTGAGTAATGGACAAGTCTAGTAAATACGAGTACTTCTTAAACTGACGTTCAAAATCGTCGTTAAACTGTAGATCCCGTTGAGTGAGTCTAAGAATAAAATGCGTGTAAGCTCAGTGATTGTGAAAAACTTTTCCATATCTCATTTGTGGGATGCAGGGGAAATTGTTTGTCCACTTATTTAAAATTTTGGGGCAACTTATTTTAAAATTCTGTTAATTTAAATGGTAACTAAAAAATGAAATAGAATTAAAACAAAGCTTTCAACAGTTTATATTCAGTTCATTATTCTTATTTGTTCATGTTCATAAAACTACCGTTATAAATGAATATGTAGCGAGGCAATACATAATACATAATAATCATATGAATTCGTGCAATTGCTTTCAGTATTTCAACTTAATTAAGAGACATTATTGAGAAATTTGAAAACCATTACAGTCTGGCGAACTGAATTACCATCACTTAACCGCCTTTTACGTTGGCTCAAAAATGTGCGGAGTACCAGAAGGGGCGTGGTAAATTGTTGGGTTCTTGTCAAAAATGATGTGAATAAAACAACTAGGAAATAACTTGCTGAAGCTCTTCGCTTTTAAGTTATAGGAAAAACATTAAATATTACTAAATCGTCCAATTCGTATGTGACTGTCTAAGGAAGGCTACAGACCAAATCAGTATTCATTGGTAGAACTAAGTTTACTAAACGCCTGGAGCGTATCAAATTATACTGAACTTAGTGCAATTGAATAAACGTAGAAATTTGGTTGATGGATGCGGTTCTACACTATAGTATAAACAAGTAACAGAAGTGTAAATTACTGGAGTTATAAGAGAAACTGAAGTTTCAAAAATCGGTCAATTTTTATGGGTGGTACCAGAAAAGGCATGCAATTTGATCTCTGATATAAAACTAAGAATATGTGGTTTAGATAGGTCATTTGTATGCAAGATACAAAAAGGGACATGCTTATTTGTTAGATTTGCCTCGCATTTTACCAAATATTATATACCAATACATTGGCAAATTAGGGTATATTACAAATTAGGGTATAGCGGAAATACCTATATTTTGATAAATCTGTCAATTTTTATGTGAGATTTTAGAAGGGGTTTGGTAAAGCCGTCCAATTTCATTCATAGAACTATGCATATCAAGAAGATAACCTGTCCCGAATTGGATTAAATTCACATTAACTGCGAAGATGCAAAGCTAAATACATGTGGGTTAAATCAATAATTTAAAAGGTGTGTGATGATTTTCGATTCTTCAATTTCACTTTTATTAAACATCATATGGTAATATATTTGATAGAAAGTCTAAGTCACTGCACACTACAAATTATTAATTACCAGAGGGGTCCATCTATATTGCGAGTCACTAACTTATCAAATGCTTATATCATATCAAATTTGAAAATGATATCGGCTACAGTTACAGTAATTCCACTTTTGTAAATTAGCATATTTTTCACCAGCCTAAGAAATTTTAAGATGGAGACTCTAAGCGCCAAGTGTAAAAGTACATATGTTCAAGTGCTTGAAAAATTTACCTCAACTTTATAAGGAATTCAAGAGCCAATCAGTTGTTCAGGAACCTCTCTCTCTCTCTCCTACTGAACTTTCTGAAAAGTCTGATCCAAAATCTTGTACCGAATTAATCCTGCTTGAAAGACTAGAACGTTCGAGGAGGCTTCGAGTGGTGATTTCAATTCTTCTACTGTACATATCCGAAATTCCATTTGAATTTCTTCAAAAGCTCCACTTCGATCACAAATTCGAAACTCTTTATGATCTTCCAAGAGAAATGAATAAAGGGAAAATTGGATTTACTGGGGCGGAGGATGGTTTTGGTTCACAATTGCGTCAGCCAGAAATACCACAAGAATGTTATCAATATATAGGGTGATTTTTTAATCGTAGTTTAAAAATAGAATAAAACGCTCGAAGTTGTTTTAAAATTTTTTATTGGAATCGATAAATTGGTCTTTGCCATTTAATTTTTAAAGGTAATTTCATGTAAATGTTGTCCGCGGCTCCGTCTCAAAATGTGCATTCGGAAGGTCCAATTTTTCGTCACTTTTTCGAGCATTTCGGCCTGTATTGCATGAATAACGCATGTTGTGTTATCCTGTAAGGATTCAATAGTGTTAGGCTTGTCCACATAGGCTAACGACTTGACATAACCCCACAAGAAATAATCAAAAGGAGTTAAATCGCAAGATTTTGAGGGGCAACTAACAGGGCCAAATCGAGAGATAAGCTGCTCACCAAATTCATCCCTCAACATATCCATTGTTTTACGAGCAGTGTGGCATGTTGCATCGTCCTGATGAAATCACATGTCAACCAAGTTCAACTCAGCCAATTGGGGCAAAAAAATCGCGTATCATGGCTCGATATCGTTCGCCGTTGCCGGTAACGTTTCTTCCACGGTCGTCATTGAAGAAAAATGGACCGATGATGCCACTAGCCCATAAACCACACCAGACTGTCATTTTTTTGAGATGCGTCGGTAATTCATGCGGCTGTTCAACACTCCAGATGCGACAGTTTTGCTTGTGTACGTATCTGTTCAGTAAGAAATTAACCTCATCGCTTAACATAATTTTTCGATTAAACAGCGGAATTTCGTTGAGCTTTTGTAAGGCCCATTCACCAAATTAAATTATAAATTATAATTATAAATTATAAGTTATTATAATTAATTAGACGTTGCGGTAGGTCATTCGTCATTTCATGATGAAATGGCAGAGTATACTGTGCACTTTTCACTTTGACAGATGACTTTTGGACGCCATAACCAACCAGTGCTGCCAACCTGAAACTTAAATCTTAAAAAGTCACACTATACAAAGAAGTTTAAATGGACAGGAAATGTTATGGATGCGGTCAAGCTTGCGCCGCATCGCAATGCAGACTGCCGAAAATATCGCTTCTGTTAGTGAAAGTATGGCGGATAATCCGAATTTGTTTATTCCACGGCATTCTCAGCAACTGGGCCTATCTTACAGCTCATTATGGTGTATCTTACATTTGGATTTGCACCTCCATCCATATAGATTGTAGGTCACTTAACATTTAAAGCCATTAAGACAATTCACAATAGCATAGATATGATGATTGTGTGCTACAGCAACAGGCTTTTGTTTTCGATTTTTTTTTATAAAAAAAATTTTTTTTTTTTTTTTTTTTTTTTGAAGCTTATTTCTCACCCAGTGGTAACGTCAGAAGCAAAATTGTCATTTTTATAGGCTCGGAGAATTCAGAAGTGATTTTGGAAAAACCATTACATCCAGAAAATGTGACTGTTTGGTGCGTATTGCAGCCCAGATGTGTTGTCGCTAGACTGTATTTTTTCAAAGTTGGTTATCATAACTTTTTTGGCCTGCAATTAAAGAATATGAACTGGATGATATGTGGTTTCAACAAGACGGCGGTACAAGCCACACTACACGACCAATTTTTTTTTTATTGCATGGGAAGTTTTCAGAAAACGTAACTTCACGTTTTGGCGACATCAATTGGCTACCAACATCATGCGATTTGACGTCGTTAGATTTTTGTTTGTGGAGCTACGACAAAGACCATGCTTACGCGGATAATCCGCAAACTTTGGACCATTTGAAATTCAACAAGTTATCGCCGAGATATCACCCGAAATGTGAGAAAAAATGGTCGCAAACTATCTCAAAAGGATCTAAAGGATTTGTAACCAATCCAGAGGCGGTCATATAAATGACATTGTACTTCATACATAATTACAAGGTCCAAGCATTATAAAGAGATAAAAGTTTCATTGAAATCATAGCTTTATGTTTGTTTCATTTAACTTGACTTTTGAAACCGAAAAATGTATAACCCGGTGTATTCATCATAGTATACACGGTAATGGTATTAATTCCATAATTCTATTAATTTCCATAATTTATTGAAAGATTTGTAGAAACATAAAATGGTACATACGCAATAATAAACTTAAAATACTCCTACTCAGTAGTGTAAAGCACAGCACAAAATTTCTTTTTTATTTGTTCATATGTGAAAGGAACCAAAAAGTTTGTGTACTGAATTGGGGGCTTCTACAATAATAGTTGTTCTTTTTTCATGAACATCCCCTTGAACACTGGAAAATCTCTTTTATTATTCTTCACCAAAGAAGGAAAAACTTTTTTCCCCGGTATAGGCCTGTCGGTTTCTCAAATCAAACTAAACAAAAAGGGGGAAGATTCCAACTTGATTGCTTTTGACAAACTTTTTAAAAACAGAAAATTCTAAACAATTTCTTTGGGGTATGTTTTTGTCATTGTTGTTGTTTATGGCTTTTGTTAAGAAAAGTTAACTTGGTCTACATTGTAGTAGGTAGGCAGGCAGTTTGTATTATTTGTATGCGTATCTTCTTTTCTATCATTAAGTATCATTGGCAATATTTTTGTGGGCCCAACTTACTGTAATGGTTGGATGGAGGGAGAAGCTTGTTGAAGTTTTCTTTAAGTGGTACACCAATCTCAATTCACTTGAAAGAAAATCCAATCCAGCAAAAACAAGAAATTCGTTTGACTAATACTTTTTTCGTAATGTATTTGAATTTATTGTAATTTTATTCAATTGACAAATCGGAAATGTTTCGAAATTTCAATGAGGTGGAGAGCTAGAAAGAGAGAGTAAGAAGACGCAACTGAAGTGGTGGGTGTGTTATTTTGCAGATAATTTGGATGGTTTATTTCGATTTTCCTGCCGCAGAAAAAGAAGCTGCCATCATAAATTATTGGTTAATCCATAAATTACTTTAATTACTTGCTTTTGTTGATTCGGGGAGGAAGCCATTCTTTCTTTTGAGAAAAACTTTTTGCAATATTTAAAGTTTCTTGTTGGCATTAATATTATTGGTATCATCTGAAGTTGAGAATAAAATATGCGTTTACCATCGGTATTTTGTGCAAAAAAGAAAGAAATTAATTATACAATACCAGTTGTGGAATGGTTTAATAAGATTTTTGGCCATACCTTTAAACTATCGTTACAGATTGATATAGCTGTAAGATATCTGATGGGCACCGATAAGTTATTACTATAGGGTGGCGCGTAAATAAGTTAACTAAATAACACTTGGAAAATTTATGATGGAAAACCTCAATATGGAACAAAGGACCAAAGTTCTTCAATTTTGCTTTGGCAGTCAGCATTCGATTATTGCGACACAAAGATCATATCGAAATTTCTTTCATGTTCGAAAAGCTCCTAGCGCTCCAACAATTTACCGATTGGTTCAACGTTTTGGGCAACAAAGGGCTGTCTGTGATCTTCCGCGTGGTGGAAGACCTCTTGCAGTTCGAAATGTAGTGACCATTGCTCGAGTGCAAGCAGGTATTGAGGAAAACCCCGAAACTTCCACCAGACGACGTTCTCAGCAGTTAGAGGTGTTTAGGTGGTCTTTTCTAAAGAATTTTACATATGTTACATCTTTTCCCATATAAGATGCAATTGGTTGTCGAGTTAAAACCAAACCAAATGATGCCACGCGTTCAATATTGTCGCCGTTAACGTTACTTATGAGCCACCCTTTACATAGAGTACAGTACAATGAATAGTTAACTTATTGAACAAAAAAAAAACTGATTAATAATTCTGTGGTCACAACCAGTAACAGCCTAACTCGAGTTAGGACACAATTGAGTTATTTGCACCATCGTATTCAGCGTATCTAAATTTATTTCCTCTAAATTTTTTTTTTTTGTATCTCTTCTAGGAAGGCATTTAATCCTAAAAAACCTAATAGCTTAAGTTATTTTTCTAAATGACTGTTTTGGCATAACTGCCTAAGTCAATTTAGGATTACAACAAATATAAACATTATTTTTCCATCATTGCCTAAATCAACTTAAGTCGTTAATCCAAAAAAATAAAGAAACAATTTTATTTTCCTAACTTGAGTTAAGCTCTTATTCCGAATTACAATTTCGTTTTTTGATAAACATAAATTGAGTAAAGGTCTTTCTCCAAACTTAAAGTTTCTTATTTAATTTTGAATAATAGTCTAACTCAACTTGAACTTTTTGACTTTCTTTCGTTCAACAACTCATAAGAGTCTAAGTGTCTTTTTCGATAATATCTTTTGACTGCGAGAATAAACAACTATTTTTTGTTAACAACTGAGTAAAGAAATTCGTTTCCTTGGAATCTGTAGCAAAGTTTTCCACAAAACACCTTCTCCTGATTTTCAGTGAAGATTCAAAACTTTAAACTCCTGTACTGAAAATATTGAAAAACAGACTTAGGCTGTTATGGGTTGTGACCACAGATATTTGAACCGTCAAATTTTAATATGATTTCGATATAAATAATGACAGAGATGTTGTTAATGAAACTTTGAAAGAATATTGAATTGGGATCATAATTTCAAAGAATTTTTTTCGAAAACCATTTGCATTTAGGATTTTAATATTATTTTCACGCGAAATCAAAATATTATATTTACTTATTCTATATTGTATAAATTTCGTATAGTTTTTTATTTGTTTTCACAAATTAGAAAAATGTAAGGTTAAGGTTACTACATTAATTTACTCAGTCCATATTCATTCTCTGTACTAACCTTATCAAATGTACTTGAAAGGTATATTGCTAAGATTACATGAGTGAAATCGGTCATTAAAAGGGGGTTGCTTATTCGTCGATTTCTTTCAAATTTTGCCAGATGCTATACGACAATAAAATGGACAAAAATTTAGGTTGTTGCACTCTTGTAATTGAGGTTTGGTAAAAAAAATTAATTTCGAAAAAAGTCGATTTGCATGCGTGGTACGTGGTACTAGAAATGGTGGGACTATGCGGCCCATTTCCGTTCTCAGACACTATCTAACCAAGTCGTTGAAGTGTGCCAAATTCAAATACATTTAATGGAAATGTATAAAAGATACGAAACTAAGAAGAAGTACTCGCAAATATTAACCTTAGCCGATTGATTTTATAAAATTTTACCAAGAATTGTAGAGCAAAACAATGAACAAATATTCAGGCTGCCAGAGTTTTCGCGTCAGGAGTTACATGGATAAAATTGAGTTTCGAAAAATAAGTCAATTTGTGTGCCACTGACAAGAAGAGATACCACTACAATAGAAAATTCTTAATTTGTACAAAAGGTATGTATGAACCTAAAACTACATATGTTAAGGAGTTTGGATCACCTTTAGGTTTCTTCAAGTTTTACTGATATTAAAAACAAAACAGTCACCCTGAATTAGGAGTTAGAGAGAAGAAATTGAATTTTGAAAAATTGCCTAATTCTTTTGAGAGGTACTAGAAAGGATAGGCCGATATAGTCAGTTAAAATCCTCGGCTACTATCTGGAAAAATATTAGACTGTGTCAAGTTTTATGAAGTTTCATAAAAATTTAATGCTGCTATTGTGTCTAACATCCAGTCAGCCGTCAGACAGTCAGACACTGACTGCTCAATTGACTTTAAAAAGTCATGAAACACATTTTGTCGAAAAATATTTGATACTTTAAACCCGTTCTCTTGGGTATTACATTTTTGTCGCATATAATGAAGTACACCTACATTCCATCGGGTGAAATTATAAAAACAGGATAAAATAATGTCATCACCTATAACAAAAGACTAAAACTGGAGCCACCACAAATGAGATACCCATTCTTCTTAATACGCAGGCACGCAGTGAAATGTTATTTTCAAAAATGTGTAATTTAAGATAACAAAACCGAAGAGGAAGAAATGTACATATATATATAATATATACATGTAGAAAATATAAAAATGTTGTTAACTAAAATAAGAGGCTGAAGCCGAACTTCAGGTTATAACTTGGGCGTGCTATAACGGGTACTTTTATCTTCGCACGTTTGAGTGTACACCAGGAAGAGCGGAAAAATGGTGATTTTGTGCAAAGTAAAAAACATAAAATTAGGAAATACGCTAATTTTGCATTTTTTCTGAAAATCGAATAAGATTTCTGTTTCACCCACATCTAATTTAATTCAAATTGCGTACGATTTTATGCCACTAAAGTTTATAAACTAGTTTTATAAACTAAAAGCTATGAATTCCATAAGCATTGGTCCTGAAGATATCTAACAACCATCAACTTGGTCCTTAATGCAATTAAATAAGCTAGATTATATTTTATAATAAAACTTTTCCAACAACTAGCTTCTTAATGTTTTTGTATTTTGAGACACATATTTTAATTTTTATAGCTGCTTAAATTGTTAAATGTTTAAAATCCAAAAATGGCAGCTAAATTTTTTTCAACTGCATCCAAAAAATTTTTGTTCAGCTTTCTGAAAAAGCCAAAGCCCAAAAACTAATCGTCGTTTTAGCTCATGCGCAATGGCAGGTTATGTTGGCTGAAAAAACTGGACTATTTCGTGCACTTTACAAATCGGTTATTTTCATTAATTTTTAATTTTTAGATACTATTCAATGAGATGATGTAGAAATTTCCGGAAAACCTTTTTGTTGTTGTTTATATGCAAACATTTTTTTTATTTATTTTTTGCTTTACTAAGAAATTGATTGAAATTTCTTTAGAAACTTACACATTTGAAATATTATTCTCAAAAAAGTGTTTACTTCCAACAAAATGAGCAAAATTCAACTGTTTGGCTGGTTCGGAAATTGGTTTTCATCTGGTTCTTTTTTTATTTATTTGAAGCGTTAGTTTCAGATTACATTTCAGCAATCTTTTACATGCCTTTCTGCTCTGAACGAATTCGCTTTGAAATATTAATAAACTTAAATTTTGATGTTATGGAATGACTATTAAAGTTAAAGCCTCACCGTCAAGACAAATTTTCAAAAAGTCGATCCAAAGTGCAATGTGATGTTGCAACTTAGGAACAAATAATAACATATCATGCCTTTTTTGGTCTTTGACGTCTGTGCCAAATTTTACGCTATAAATGTCATTAGAATTTGAACTATGCTTTCTTTTATACTACGCTAAAATGGATTTCTGCGATTTTTTCAATGTGTGATTTTGTTGCCAAAGGAGTTGCATTACATTTTTACAATGTGTGAATTTGTAGCACATGGAAGTTGCATTAAATATTATTTACAAAAAAAATTTCTGCTGCAAAAACATTTACAATATTGCAACATGCTTTCAATGAACAAACTTTGTGCAAAGGGAATAATTAAAAGTGGCATAAACAGTTCAAAGAAGGCATACAACGAATTGAAAAGTGCCCACTAGGGCGAACGCCAATCAATCAATCCATGATTTGGTACTCAAAAACCGTCGGTGAACAATTTACGATCTTGTTGATGATATTGAAGTTTCAAAGAGATTAGTCAACTTCATTATAAAATATATTTTGGGTCTCAGGCGCGGCAAATCTCGATTAGGACTACAAAGAAAAGTTCGAACTAAAATCCGCAAAAACTTCTACATTTACCTAATTTAAAAAAAAGTTCAGTTTTAATTGAAGAGAAACAACGCGAAACGCAGCACGCTCAGAAGACCATACCGACATGTTTCGAAGATTTGGAAAACGCTGGACTAAGTCGTGTCTGGGGAGGATATTTTGAAAGCGATGAAATTGATTTGGGCGCATAATTATAGATTTTGTGAAAAAAAAATACAAACTGGTGTTAATTTTTAGATACTTAAAAACTCTATAGGAATATTTCGTTAGATCGGCTTCAAAATTTTGGAAAATCATCCCAATAGGAAATAACTTGCCCGTACGGGGATTGAATGTACTTGAGAAAAATCCAAATACTTTTTTCATGACAGAGAACACATTATTTAGCATAGTTAGAATAATCCCACCTAGGTGAAATATGCACTGTTTTGTTCAATAACATGATCGCGCTTATACAACTTGAGAAAAAGATTACAAAAGCCATCTATACGAAGAGTAATGGATTTCTTTTTGCTATACTTTATATACAGTAGATGGTGGATATGATACTGAATAGCTTGCCATCAAAAAGCCAATTTCGTAGAAGATCCAAAGAGAGTCAAAATAAAGGTCACGGAAAGGTAAAGGACGGAAATTTTTCGAACCATCGAATATATATTCAGTGTTTAATGTCAATCCAATATGAGTCAGGAGAGTAGTGAACATCTTCACGTCCTCCCTTCACTTACATGCGTGAGTTCCTAAATTTTGGTGTCTTGAGGGCAAGGTCAATGTGTTTTGTGGCTCAAAAATATCGATAGTTATGTATCTGCAATACTATTAATTGATTGTTACGTAAATATTTTTTTGGATGTTCTATGTTAACATGTAGAGAGCTACAGAGTGATAAAATTGTCCTGTTTGAGGTTCAGGATATACTATCAGAGTGGTTGAAAACCATTTGTCGCGAGTTTTCTAGATTTCATAAGTCGGCCAAAATTTTTTCTTTTTAATTATGGAAAATAATTGTAATTCCTTCAGTCTGTTTCTCCAATGGTTCCGCGTCATGTTTGATTCGACCGTCTATAATTTCAGTTATATAGCAGTAATTTCTAGATAAGTACTATGATCACAGTACAAAGTAAAGCAAGAAATAGAACTAGCATGCAAAAATATATTGTGTAATATGAGAGAAAAGTCAATCTGAGCTCCTACTTTTACATTATTTACTGTTTAAAACCTGTCAATGAATGCTGGAGTCCTTCTTCACATATTTAAAGACATTTTAAATTGAATGGAAGTCCCGATAGGATTGGCTAGCTTACTGGCTATCAATAAAGACATTGTACGAGGGCCGTCCCAAAAATATCCAACCTAACACGGAAGGCACAATGAAGTTGGAAAAAAATTTTCTTTATTTTTCAACATAATCTCCCTTCCGGTCGAGACACTTTTTTGAGGGCCATTCAATAACTTCTAAGCCCTATTTATAGTAAGAACTGTTAAACTATTTAAAATAGCCATCAACCCCAGACTTCACCTCTTCATTGTTGCCAAATCTCTTACCACTGAGCCATTTATTTAAGCTTGGAAATAGAAAGTAGTCCGAGGGAGCTAAATACGGCGAATAATGTGCGTGATGGAATAATTCAAACTTTAATTAATTAATTTTGTCCATTACAATAGTGGATATGTGAACTGGAGTATTGTCTTGATGAAACAACACATTTTTTTTGGCTAAATGCGGCCTTTTTCATAATTTCATCACCCAAACGCTGTAATAAATTAGCATAATATTCCTCGTTGATGGATTTTCCTTTCTGAAGAATAGAAAAAAAATAATCCCAAAAACCAGCCGCCATGATTTTGCCTGCAGATAGAACCGTTTGAGCCTTGCTTGGACACGATTCTACTGCTTTGACTATTTCTTTGTCTCAGGGTTCACAACATTTCTACCCAATATTTTATAATCGTAAACGAAGAAGCTGACTCTCTCAGAGTAGAATCTAGCTCGGCTTTAATACTGGTTGGACTGAGACCTCTTTGAAATGGAAATATTGAATTACATAACGATGACCAATTGAGATCATTGAATTTTGATAGCTCAAACAAAAATACTAAACAACGTGGCGCCGTGAAACTTAAAACATATAAGGTTGCCACTTCCCAAAATGTTTGTTTTTTTCCAAACTACTGGCGCCATCTATATGTCAGTTCGGCTAGTTTTGGAACAGCCTTCGTATAAGACCATCCATCCACTACTAGCTGCATATTCATGGAAGTTTAAACCAGGTTTTTATGCACCTTTATAAATGATTACCCCACTGCTTGCAGACGTCACCTCGCTGTGATGATAATTCGATTCACGTTTTAATGAGATTTGCTTAGGTGTTGGCCGGTTATGATTGCCAACGTCTGATACATCAATGTTGCTAAAAGAAACAAATATCACTGAAACAAATAAGCCAACAAATGAAAAAAGCAAAACCATAATGTGAAAGACTTGAGGAGTATACAACGATGTCATTCATAGGTTTCTTACACAGACACGTTGCATGCAATTCAGTCAGTGCGTTGCATGTAAATATCCTCATCACTCTAAATGGAAAATTATAATGTATGACGATGATGACATTTAGCCGTATGTGTGTATAAACACAAACATATTTTCCTTCAAACGGAGGTATGTACGTTTTGGGGTATAAACACATGTACTTACATTTGGTACTCATTATGATGACAATGACACAATGCTGATTGCAATCGGTTGGTCGGACAATTATTGCAGAAATCAGCAACAGCAAAATCACCAGCATACGTGCAAGTGTATGCAACATCACACATGTTGTGGCACGATGACAACCACTTTCATATAAATTTTATACGCCAAAATAATGAAGGGCAATTTTGTTGGTTAGTAGTAGTCTTTATGTACACTACAATGATAAAAATTCGACGCAAATTATTAAAATATTAGTGCGACATTAAGGTTGCCCGAACACGATAAAACAGAATCTTACTTAAAAGTACAAAAAATCACCAATAGGGGGAATAACCTATTCTGTGGTTATGTAATTGGAAAAAATCAAGAAGAATTAACAGTTAAGGAGATTTTTCCGGTCAATTTGAGATTGTAGCAGACACAATTTGTTTCAAATGCGCTAAAAGACAGTACATGAATTTTAGTCGCGATCTCGGCATTATCGCTGCATTGATCTCCGTCAGAGCCACCTATCATTATTTGAGCGGCGATCGACTCGATGTGTCGGACGAATACTTCGAGTAGTCGAACAGCTGACGAGTCTAAAAAACCCTTCTCAAATTGAAATGTTCGGAAAGGTCCTTAAATTGTAGGTCTCTTTGGGTGAGCCTAAAAACAGAATGGCGTGTATGCTAACTGAATGTGAGAAGCTCACCCATATTTCATACAAGATATGAAAGGTATATACATAATCATTCATAATTAACTTTCACCAGTTCAACTAGTTAGTTAATTTCACTTACAAATTGGGCCAAGCGCGTAAATAGTGTTTTTAAGCTACTGATGCTGATTAGCTGCTAAGTTATTGTATTTTGTATTCTATTTTTTCAGGTCCGAAATATATCAAAAATTCCCATTTTGTAGAAATTGTGGAAGGGATTCTGACCTACCTCCTTATTTAAAAAGACTTTTCGGTTTCAAAAGTAAAGTTAAATAAAACCCACTTAAATTATAATTTCGGTGAAATTTCTATTTTATTGTCATTATGTACGAAATACAATGTCATTTAAATGACCGCCTAAGGATTAGTTGCAGCAGTGGATCTTTTCGAGGTATTTTTTGATCACTTTTTCGCACCCATTTCGGGCGGTATCTCGGCAATAACTGGACGAATGTTCGTTTTTAAATGCTTCAAATATTGGGAATTACTTGCATCAACATAGTTTTTGACATAGCCCCAGAAAAAAGACTAACGTAGTCAAATCGCATGATCTTGGTGGCCAACTGACGTGAAATTACGCTTCTCATGCAATAAAGCCAAAATTGGTCGTGCTGTGTGGCTGTGGTAGCCCAAACCACATATCGTCCAGTTCATAATCTTTAACTGTAGGTCAAAAAGTCGCTTATCATACGACCATAGGAAAAATACGGCCCAATGACACCTCCAGATCGGGCGCAATGGTTTTGCCATTGGGGTTCTCCGAGCCCAATAAGCGACAAGTTTGCTTGTTGATGTAACCATCGACTGAGAAGTGAGCTTCATCGCTGAAGAAAATTATGTTTGAAAAATCAGCACTGAAAGCCTGCTGCTGTAGCAAACAATCGGCATATCTACGGCATTGTGAATGGTCAGCCGGTTTTAATTGTTGCATGACTTGGACTATATATGGATGGAGGTGCAAATCTAAATATAAAATACACCAAAATGAGCCGTAGGATAGGCCCAATTGTCGACGACGCCTTAGAATTAGCAAATTCGGATTATTCGCCACACTTTTACTAACGGAAGCAATATTTTTGGCAGCAAGTTCATTGAGATGATACACAGACCTGTAACGCTTCCAGTCTTTTCAAATTTCCTTATAATCTTGCAATTTCTTGCACATTAGTTCGATTATGATGGCCATAATCCCCCTGTAATGCATTTGAATCATCACTTTTGTAGTAAATTTCAACTATTTTTACGCGTCTCTCGGTTGTTAAGCGATCCGTTTTCGTGAATTGCAAACCTTTTACTAAATGTATAATACTTCAAATGACAGGTATTTAACAGATGACAGTCTTGCCAGACCGGCAGTTTTGAAACCACTAATTGATTACTCTTGTAATTTAGGTTCTTTTACTGTGCTTTAATTCCATTTCTTATATAAAGCTAGTAGTTTGCCTTTCTTATACCTCACAAGCTTTTGCATAAAGGCATAAGAACATATACTTTGTACGTCAGTTCATCTGATTGAAATTCTTGTGCTGGCTTTTTAGCATTACTCACTAAACGCGCCAACAAATTGGCCGGTGTTTTGCAGAATCATATGAGGTGGTGGGTTTAGTTTTTATATATGTAAGGTTTTTCTTATTTAATCGATTTTACCTAATTTTGAACCTAACCTGCTTATGACTACGAGATATTTTTGGCCTAACTTCGCCCTCTTAGATCCAGCGCAGAGAGCCATATCGTACCTGTAACAGATTTGCAGTTAATATGATGAATGTTCATATAATATTTTACGATTTCTGTTTGTTACAAACAAAGTGATGAAACAATTATATCAAGCACCGTTTGGTACGAATACTTAAAGTGCAAAACGCCCAAATTTCAGTAAAGGGATTAAGGTGAGAGTTTGCGTAAGTCATTTCCCCTGACTGAAAATTCTGTTTTGTGTTACAAATTGCAGCACAAACTGAAAACGTCTAACATTCTCCTGATGTGAGCAACTTGAACTCTAAACGCACTGAAAATGCAAGGGACGAACACGTTTGCTTTGATATATAAACGTCATAATGACGAAATGTTAGCTGGTTCGTCCGTCGGTCCAACAGTATGGGTCGGCAGCTATTCCCTGCCAATTCCTATGAATGGTTCGTCACATTCAAGGCATTGCGCCCCCCACAATCTGAAATGAGAGTGATTTGCAGTCACAGTGCAATGTGTTAAATTAGATTTTTTTGTTGCGTTTTCAACGTTTTATAACTTTTCCATTTCCATTTCAGTTGTAGTTGGTAGGACGGATCCACATGTCTGCCTAACTTTATGTATTTTTACTAAATTCGGCCGAAAAGTGTCTGTCGGCCGCCGTGTCTGTGCGTGTCATTTGTATTTCAGTTTTAGACACGTATTCAAATTAGGATTTTTTTTTTTTTTGGTTTGTTTTCTCGGTTGCGAATTTTTTGTTATTTTTATCTTATGAATTGCAAAATACGTTGCGGGAATTAAATTTTTTGTTTATTTATTATTGGACGGATGGATGGATGGACAGACAGATAGACGGTCGTACAGTTGTTTATTTGATTCGTTGGTTAGATTTCCATTTTCAACGAGCCAAATTGCCGGAATGCGTTGGAATTTTTATGGCTTTATTTGTTGGTTATGGCTGTAACATCAACAATTTTAACCTACCGCATGTTTGCGCTCTACTGTTGGCGGTGGCTAACATTTATCTATTATTATAATAAATTGTTAGTTCTCATACCTATGTGATCAGATCTTAGTTCAAATGTTTCAAATGTTACGTACTGTGAAATATGTAATATGAAAATGCACAGCTTTTACACTTTGTAATATTTGTAAATGTGCCCGTTAGAATGATAGCGATCTAGGTCTCTCATAATTCAAAGTTTTTCCTTTGGTTCAGTCGTAAAATATTGATTAATTAATTACATGTTATTATTTGAAATTTTTTGATATAATAAGTTAGATGATCTGAAGTAACAACAAAATTCAAGCAGCTATATGAATTTGAAATAATTAGTGGATAGTAACTTTTAAAGTGGGTACATTTTGCCGAATTGTTATCGTATTTTTGTGCAACATTTTTGGCGTGTCAGCTTTTAGCACTTTTACGTGGTCTACAGCGTTCTGTAAGGATTGTTGAAATAATGGGTTCAACAAATTTTAAGTCTAGTTTTCATTATTAAGTAGTATGCCACCAACTAAGCTGCCACCAATTAGCTGAGAGAGTATGGATGACCGAAGAACCGATTCAGCATTATTCTCAACAACATAGCCTATATTATGCAACGACTTGAATAAAAATCATACTAAATTTAACTACTGCAATAAATGAAGCATGAAAAAGTAGAATTTTTCAAAGATTAGATTCAGTCTTTATACGTATATTTGAGATGTTTTCAAAAAATAAGTTAAATTTTCATTTTTCTCAAAAAAATATTTATTTATTTATGTATTATAATTTATATTTATTAATTTCTATCTTATCTCTTTCAAAGTAGCCCCTCTCAAATACAATGCACTTGTGCCAGCATTTTTTTTTTCAATCCTCGAAGCAGTTCTGATTTTTGATATGTCCTTGAGATCTCTCAGCGATTCGGTTGTTATCTCCTCAATCGTCGCAAAATGCCCTCCTTTTATGGGTCTCTTCAATCTTGGGAACAGAAAAAGTCCCGATGGCTAAGACATAATAACAGTCTTGTTTTTGGCCAAATAATCTCTCAAAAGAAAAGATGAGTGAGCAGGTGCATTATCATGATGCAAAAGTCATGAATTTTTTCCACAATTCCGGACGCTATTTTCGTACTGCTTCAGTCAAACGGCGCATAACTTCAAGCTAATACTCCTCATTTACCTACAACCTTGTGGTAAGAACTCCTGATGCGCTACGCTATGGTAATCGAAGAAAACAGTGATCAAAATCTTGGCATTTGGTCGAACTCGGCGTGCTTTTTTTGGTCTTGGCTCTATTGAACTCTTCCATATACCCATGATTCGTCACCAGTTATGACCCTTTTAAGCAAATCTCGACCATCGTTGACGTCATTCAACAATTCCTGATCGATGCTCATGCGATGTTGTTTTTGGTCAAAATTCAGCAATTTTAGAACGAACTTCGCTGCCACACGCTTCATGCCCAAAATTTCCGAAAAGATTGCATGGCATGAGCTAACCGATATGTCGACATTTTCAGCAACGTCTCTAATTCTGATTTGACGATTTTCCATAAAAATGTTCTTCACTTTCATCGGTTGTTGATGTGCTGTGGCGTCCAGAGCGAGCGTCGTCGTTCACATCTTCTCGATCTTCTGTGAAAAGCTTGTACCGCTTGTATACATTTTTTTGACTCATATTACTCTCACCGTATGCCAATGTCAACATTTCAAGTGTTTTTGAACACTTAATTCCACTTTGTACACAAAATTTGAGCAACTTCTTTGATCCATTTCTTTCGATAGCAAAAAATCACATATAAGACACAGTAGTGCCACATTTCTTTCATTATGTGTTGTAAAAAAGTACAAATACGCTCTGCCAAAAAAGTTTTGGGGGTTGGTCCAAAAATCTCAAAATATTTCTCTCAAAATATAAGTCATTCAAATTTATTATGCCGCCTTCAAAGTAGACGCTTTCGAAATAGCACAATTATGCCAATGAATAATGTGATCATCACGACTTTTTTCAAATGCATTTTTCGAAAAAGACTTCAGATTTTATTCTTTATTTAATGACTGGCCTTTTGGCAAGAATTGCAAATGCACAACAGCGATAATCAGAGAAAACAGCCAATGTTACCATGACATTCCATCCACTTTGACGTGGTTTTCCCGGTTTCGACACAGTTGAAAAGCGCATTCTGAAGGTTGTTGACTGACGTGCATATCAAGCTCGTAAACTTATAACTCATCACCAGTTATAATGAGTTTTATCAATGTGGAGTGGGAATTGAGTCGTTTTGGCATATCTTCAGTGTTGACCTTTACGCAATTGAATATTTGATGAAAATTCAGGACTTTCGAAACTACTCATGTGCAAGGGCGAATATGTGAATATCAATATCAATATGCGAAAATAGCGCACAATTGCATGAGTCTATTTTTCAAACTCAAATGACGATTTTCAGTCACTATTTTCTTCAGACAAATATACCACCGTCTTGACCGCTTTTGGACCTATTATTTGTACGGGTTTTTTTTTTTGGTAAGTCGATTTACCTTAAGACTCTGAGGTAATTTCAATAATTCATCAAGTAAAATTCGATTCGCAATATAGATTTTGGGATATATTCTAATCCATTGCAAAAAATCGCATGACATACCTGAAATGAACTGAGAAAATAGGACACTACAAACAAACTAAATGGCAGACCGCCTTCAAACTTCGCGTCAATTTAAAGAACAGTTGGCCAACTTAGCGACAAAGGAGAATTTAAAACTTTACAAATTTTACAATTTTAAACGACCTTTTGGTGATCAATTCTAAGAAGTATTTTGACAAAATGTGTACTAGAAACTTTTTTAGTCAAAATATATTAGCAGACAAAACAATTTGCAGGAGAGACCTTGAAAGTATTTTGCAAACCAAAATTCAATCCCTAAGGCGTACTAATTTTGACAGAACTGTTTAATAAGTCTTTTTAAAGTGAGAGAGAGCCAACCCTACGCACATTAAGAATATATTATTATAGCAATATAATCTATATATCATTTGCCGGAAAGTCGCCGAAATAAAAATTTGTAAATCTTTTGTTTGTTAATTTAGAGAAATATTGATGATAAATGTTATGAAGCTCAACAATTTGTTTTAGTTATGCAGTAAGTGGCGAAATAATGCACTTTTATAACATTCCAATATTTTCAATAAATTGGTTGTCGGTTTATTCGAAATTGAGAGACACCTTACTTGAAGAGTAAAATATGAAAATGATTTGACGTTCGTGGTTTACGAGAATTTCGACGAACTTAAGCATTACTTGGTTTGATTGCAGTGTTCGATTTTGTTTCTTCATCTGAATTATGTTGCGATTTGTACAATTGATAAAAAGTACAAATCGTGTTTGTGTTCCGAATCGCTGAAGTGTTATAGAAGGCTTACATGAACATACTTTATGAAAAACACGTGTACAGAGTGGTATTGCGAGATGTAATGGGAGATTTACCTCAACTGGTCAGCCAAAAAAGTCTCTAACTGAAGGTAACATCGATAAAGTGGCGCAAATGGTGAGTAAAAATCGTCATTTAAAATTAACAGAAATAACTTTCAGTTATGGAAAACTTTTTGAGTATGGAAAACTTTGGCGCTCAACTATTTCAAAATATCTACATCATAATGAAAATCTTAACTACATAAAGATTGCTAAAAACATGATGAATGAGACAATTCCGACCGTGATGCGACAATAGTTTATGAGTTTGACATGCAAAACAAACAAGCTACGGAACTGCGCTTTTCATCTGTACTGAAAACGGAAAAAATCACGTCAAAGAGTTAATCGCACCCATTCTGTGTAATATATTTAATAAAATGGTTAATATGTCAAGTTTCCCTGAGTGTTTGAAAGTTAGCAAGATTGTTCCTATACCAAAAGTATCGAATGCCTCTGAAGCTAAAGATTTTCGTCCGGTTGCCTTGCTATCAATTATTAACAAACTCTTTGAAAAGATTATTCATACAAGACTTTTAGCATTTTTGATGAGAACAATTACTTTTATAAATACCAATTTGGTTCCAAAAAAGGTTATGGCACTGAAGAAGCGGTAGTAAATGTTGTTAACTTCATATGTAGTGGTTTGGATAATGGTTCAGTTGGTGTTGCAGGTATATTTCTTGATTTTACGAAGGCTTTTGATTTAGTTGATCATGAAATAATGCTGCAGAAATTAGAATTATAGGGAATAGTGGGGAAAGAACTGGAGTTACTTAAAGACTACTTTCAAAATAGGAAACAATTTGTGCAAGTAAACCGTTGTAAAAGTGAAATGGTAAATGTTGAATGTGGAGTGCCACAAGGTAGCTGTCTATGGCCGTTATTATTTTCAATTTTTTTGAATGATATTTGTAATTTGAACCTTGTTGGTAAAATGTATATGTTTGCAGATGAAGTTTGCTTATTTTATCCATATAGTTACGATTTGACTTTGAAAATTAACATGGAACGGGATATTGCCCTAATAGTTGAATATGCTAGATTGAATAAAATCGTTCTGAATCCAAATAAAACTAAATTAATACGGTTTAGACCACATGCCTATGTATTAAATAATCATTTTAGTGTTCTAGTTGATGGTAATAAAATGGCTGAAACCCATGAAGTTAAATACTTAGTGATTACTTTGCAAAGTAATCTCTCTTGGGATTCACATATAGCTGAAATTAAATCAAAAATAGCACCGGCTATTGGTATATTATACAAAATGAAATTCAAATTGAATGTGGAAACTAAAATATTAATTTATTAAGCCCTTATTCAAAGTCACCTAAATTACATGGCGTTAATATATGGTTATAAAAGGATAAATGTTATGAAATCATTACAAACTATGCAGAATAAAGCACTGAAAATAATTTACAATTTACCAAATTTTCATTCAACTATATCTTTGTATGTTAATGTTTGTAAATCCATATTTCTAATTTATGGACTTTATAAACATCAATTATTCTTGTATGTTTTTAAGAGTTTGAACAATATTGGCTATCGTACCATTAATTTTTTCCAGAACCAATCGTTTATGTGTACAAGACATCAACAAAATCCAAGAACACCTAGATGCAGATTAGAAACTACTAAACAACGCATTGAATACATGGGTAGTTTAGAGTACAACAATTTGCCTGCAAATATGAAAAGAATAAATAGAATATCACACTAAACTAAAAAGTTTCCTTTTACAGAACCTTGAAACGCTTCTTATGTAACTGCGGAATAATCCTAAAGAGTATTTTACGGATTCAAAACATGTTTGTTTTGACATAATTTTTTATACACTACATGTTTTTTTTTTGTCTCTTCTTTCATACATATTTATAATTTTAATAATATTTAAATTTGTAATTACTTTGTACATGTTTTTTGCCAACTTGCCTCTAACAAGCCTCAAGGGCGCTGAGGACATTTTTAATCTGATATATATTTGTACATCAATTAATAAATACAATTAAAAAAAAAAGTAAATCAAAATTCAAGGCAATGTTGACTGTTTTCTTTCATTACTGCGGTGTTGTACTCTCGGAAAATAATGGGAGTGATTTCTTTGAGCGGTGTTGTGCTCTCAAAAAATAAAGGTAGTAAATAAGCCGAAGAAGTCCAAAATTGTGGAAAGAAAACTTATGGATTTTATACCAGAATAACACACCACCCCGGGAGGTTATCATTGTTATGTTCAGATTATTATTGTGTCCATTTTATGTCCAAAAACTCAATAAATATCGTCGAACAGTTCCGTATTCACCTGTCCGATTTATGTCCAGAAAATCAACAAATATCATCAAACAGCCTCGTATTCACCTTTTTGCGAAACTTGAATTATGTCTTTAGGGCACCAGAAGACATAAAAGAGAGAACTGACATCTTTTCCAGAAGATGCATTTGAAGAATATTTCAATGAAAGAATTATTCACTTTGTAAGCCTATTATTTCAGAAGGGACCTAATTTGAACGCGATGAAATAAACTTGAATGAATAATAAATATTTTATGTTTAATCGACTAAATTCTGGTATTTTGTTAACAAAAGGAAATGCACTCTTACTAGTGAACCAACATGCATCGCGCAATAATTTCTGGTGCTACATATCTAATTCTATTTAAAGATTGAGCTCTATCCAGCGGTTTGTTTTTTAAATTGTAGAATTAATAGTATCCGGTCAGCAGAACAGATGGTTGAAATTGTTATAAATAAATTCATCGATTCCTCAGAGTGAAAGTTCTCATGAAAGACCTAATTTTTAAACTTAATACAATTTTTTTTTCATTGGATTGGCGACTTTTTTTCTTCGTTCCATTGATTTGGCAGTAGAAATATGCATACTTGATCATGAAAAAATCTGATATAATCCATAAACCGACACTTTAGAAAGTAAAAAGAATCGAGACCGATATATTTAAGTAGTTTTGTGCGTTAGTAGGAGTTGGTTAATGTTTTTGCTCATTCTTCACAACTTACAATAAACTATAATGGGCAAACATTTATCTTCACGTGTGTGTTATAAACAATGAAAATTTGTAATATTCTCATTTCAATTCAACATTCGTTATCACACATCTGGGAATATCAATTCTTATATCTTGTTTCATTTTCCAATTCTTTCACGAAATGAAAAAGAACTTTTGTTTTTTTTTCAGTTTCATGCAACAACCCAGCTAAATACGACTACAATATGATGGAAGAGTGAGACTATCACTGGTAGTGTCGGTGGCAGCAGTTGAGAACAACTACAACAACAACCAATTATTTTTCGATTAGTTTCGCTATCATTCTTGCCAGCAAACGAATGGTTTCCATCCATCCATTCCGACCATATTTGGCACATCCTTGTGTAGTGCTGTAACTCAAATGATACAAACAAACAGGAGCAACGGTGGCAACAACGAAAAAACATCCATCTTTCTATATTCGCAACAACATTGCCACCCCACCACAAATAACCACGATGCCGCTGCTACCACCACTAGCGCCATTGGCATCAACATTACCATCACTATCAGCATCAGGATCGGTATCAGCATCATCATCAGGGCGCAGACCCACCCCAAGTCTAAGGCAAGGCTCGAAAAGGAAAGTTTAACAAAAATATGTTACGGGTTTTAGACTCCTACGCCAAAGCATACAAAAACACATAAATACGTATCGGAGAGGCAGAGCATCAAGAAAAAAATAAATAAATAAATAAAACATATAGAAAACCAACAACAACCACGGCAGCCAACAACAACGCCAAAGAAATAAATCTTACTAAAAAGCCATAAAGCATTTTCACCATTCGCAATTTAATATATACGAGTATTTTAAGGGTACACATTGCAACACCAACACTAACACCAACAGCAATAAGGAGTATCTGTGTGAACATGTGTGCCAGCGTAAGGATGTGTGTACCGACACCACTCACGTACGGGCAGTGGCACACGCACACAAAGCAAAAATGCCAGGACACATTAGAATGTTATAAGAAATTAAAGTTGTTGTACTCTCGCATGAGAAGGAAAAAAGAAGAGCTGGAGTAGATTGATACGGATGCTACGCACCCTCTACTAATTTTATTTAGAAAAATATAAGACAAAGCTGTACAAATATAGGAACTACATTAATATGGAGAGGTACTAAAATTTAATTAATGCCTCTGATAAAGCCTAGTGCACATTAAATTCGTATATGAGAATATTTGAATTTTTAAGATTTCTTTTTATGAAAATTTAATTGTATTGAATTTTCCACTCATAGAGCAGCTTTTTTCCAGTTAAGAAATTTCTTTAGAAAGAAATTCGATACTCTGTTCTATTGATATTCAAAATATATTTCATTTTAGTTGATTAGTACACAATGAGACAAATCAAATCAAATGTGTAGGTTTTACATGAGTCTCGCTTTGAAAGCCTTACCCATGCTGTGCCATCACACAGGTGCTGTTTTCTATCATTTTTTTCTTGGTTATATGTTTTTTCTTTCTTCTAGCGGCAGCAAGCGCCCCTTTCTGGTACCCAAACTAATCCCGAAAGGATTAGGCAAACTACCAGAGATTAGAAGTAGGTCCCTTGGAAAGGCTTCCTCAGGTCCCGCTCCCTCACTCGGCCAAAGTATCGTTGTAGTCACTTGGTATGAAGTGAGCTACCTCCCGGGTAGGAGTTGAGGTATCTAGGAAGACCTCGGATAGATATGAACAGTGTTTTCCAAGCTAATGCCTTTCTTCACCAACGCAACCTGAAGCAACGCAAAAGCACTGAAAACACTTGTTCGGGCAACCACAACCAGCACGATGCTCCCACTAGGGGTCCAACACCATTGACCAGGAAGGATCAATGTTCCTTGGACCCCTGGTCACCCGTGCTACCAGAAGAGAAGAACCTTCTGGTCTGGGTTTCGCAGACAAGCTACTCCAGTTTTGCTTTATCATACCTCGCATGGAACGGGTAATCCATTATCTACGGCATAGATTTTCAATGTGCGAGGAGAGAATATTAACACAGCAAAGCAAAGTACACCATGCACCTATCATAGTTCATTAACCAGATCTCCCAGCAAAACCCAGAACCCAGCTATCCAGCCAGGTTCATAGCATTGAAATATTGATGTAGTAAAAGAAACTCTTTTTTTTTGAATGACATTGTAGTCTTGGCAATTAAAATGATCCGAGTTAAATAAAATATATATCGTTTTGTTCGATAATTCGTTGCACATTTTTAAGGGAATTCCACTATGGCGGTCCTATTATCAAAAGAGCGAGACAGTCAAATTCCCTACTTTGCTCTTGAGACGAATTTTTCATCAACAAAATCATTCGCCATAGACAGGAACAGGTGGCAATCACTTGATGCAACGTGCAGACGATTAGGTGAATGCATATGAACCTGCCAAACAAATTTCAGGAATTTCAGGATTATCGATATATATAGCGTGGCATTGTCCTAATAGAACACAGTTCCTCGTCTACTGTTCAAAGCTGATTCTAGACGATTGCTTCAATTGTTGACAATATAGGCCCGAATTAAGGGTATTGTGTAGGGGAGCAGTTCATAGTTGCCCGTCGATCCCACCAAACCTTCCACGATAGACCTGCCTCAGCTTCGATCATGCTTTGGTCACCGTTTTATTCTTCAAATATACAGCACCAGCGTGACGTACGGGTTGGTCAACATTATTGTGTATTTTGATCAATGTTTATGTTTGATGATTTTTTAAGTTGATTGAGCAATACCCCTCTACCTGGCTGGGTAAGAGAAACTGACCAAGTAACCACATCCTTTCCGATACCTTCTATATAAAGGAGATTCTCAATATTCTCAATATTCCATATTCTCAGATTGTTCTGTCTTTCAAGCAATGATGCTACCAAATCATATTAAATTCGGCACACACCATGTGTTTTGGTGGACTAAGCTCTGAAAATTTAAATAGAATTAACGCCCTTGCTGATATCCTGCATTGCCAATTTAGTTTTTTCACGGTATATTTACCTTTTTGCAACCTGTTTAGGAAGTCAAATTTGTATTTAGCTATAAGCTTTTTTTTTTGCTATTTTCATAAATTTTTTAAATTATTTTTGTTTTTTTTCGTATTTTAATGCAACTTATTTCGGCATAAAGAAAGTCTAAATAATTTGCATTTTCTAATAAAAAATCCTCTTGCGGCTGTGGAAGAAGGGCTATTCGAAATGATTAGAGAATCTCCAAATTCTGGAAAAGCATGTAACCATCCAGATTCAGAACTCCAGTTATTGAGTCGCGACCAGTTAAAACGTGCGGAAGTAGGTCAAAAATCTTTTTATTTTGTTATGAAATAGACTGGAAAAATTTTTACAAAGTAGGACTAAGTTATTTGCACAAAAACTTGAAACATTTGAATTTTAATGTAGAAAAATTTATATTTCAATGTTTTCGTACAATCTGTGGACGAATTTTGTGACTGGAAAATGTAATCAGGCTGACTGCAGAACCTTAAGAATGGTACTGAAATCTAATTGTTGCAGAAAATCTAATTAAATAATCGAGGTTTGTTGAAACCTGTTACATTTGGGCCTTTTCTATTAAGCGATATTTAGTGCAAAACTAATGAAAAAAAATACCAATATTTTTAAGGGAGTGAACTTCACACAACACCTTGGCCTGTTCCACAATAGTTTGAGTCCAAATTAGTGTTTGAATTCCTGTTATGTTACCATTTTAATATATTTTTTCACTGGTCAGATAACCCAATTATAGAAGAAAGTTTGATGAAATACACTCATTAGAAAAACCTGCTGTTCACATTTGAAGTTTTTTGTTTCCTGCTCGTTGAGAGAAATCCACCAAATGATTAAGTTTATGGCATAATCGTAATAAGGACAACAATTTTTGAAAAATGTTAAAATTATTACCTTCATTCCCTTACAAGGTGTGATCAAGAAACAAGCCATGTTTAGTTTATTTGTGAGAGGCATAAATAAGACAAATGTTTTGTGTGTTTGGCGATTTTCTGCTATCGAAAAAGTGGATCAAATTTTGTGTAAAATATGGAATTAAGTGCTCAAAAACATTTGAAATGTTAACAGCGGCATACGGTGAGAGTACTCTGAGTCAAACAAATGTTCACAAGTGGTACAAGCTTTTCACAGAGGGCCGAGAAGATGTTAACGACGACGCTCGCTCTGGACGCCCCAGCACATCAACAACCAATGAAAATGTTGAGAAAGTGAAGAAAATTGTTGTGGAAAATCGTCGAATCACATTTAGAAAAGATGCTGAGGATGTCCACGTATCGGTTGGCTCATGCCATGCAATCTTTTCGGAAATTTTGGGCATGAATTTATGAATTTATTCTAAAATTGCTGAATTTTGACCAAAAACAACGTGGAATGATCGTCGCTCAGGAATTGTTAAATGACGTCAACGATGATCCAGATTAGCTTAAAAGGGTGATAGCTGGTGACAAATCATGAGTATATGGTTATGACATTGAAACCAAAGCCCAATCCTCCCAATAGAAAAGTCCAGGAGAGCCAAGACCAAAAAAGCACGCCAAGTTCGATCAAATGTCTAGGTTTTTCTCACTGTTTTCTTCGATTACCTTGGCATAGTGCATCAGGAGTTCTTACCACAAGGTCGTAGGGTAAATAAGGAGTATTATCGTGAAGTTATGCGCCGTTTGCGTGAAACAAAGAGACCCATAAAAGGGTAACCGAATCGCTGAGAGAACTCAAGGTCGTACCAAAAAGTGCATGTCAGAACTGCTTCGAGGATTGGAAAAAACGTTGGCACAAGTGTATTACAGCTGTGGGGGACTACTTTAAAGGAGATAAAATAGAAATTCACCTTATCTTTTGAACACACCTCGTATGTACAACTACTTAAAGTTTATACTTATATATCAAAAACACTGTGAAAATTTCAAATCATCGGGCCTAACAAGGACGGCCTTTTGTGGAATGACTACATATTGTAGATTTTTGTAATAACTTAGACATGGTCGGTTCGATTAAGAATATTTAAGTCAATGATGAACATTTCATGAAATGCATTATTGCTGTTCGCTTGATTCAACGCATATTTTATTAGCTGAAAGGAATCAGAATGTAGGTATTGTAATTTTTATGACTTTACAAATAAAATTGCTTCACAGATAGTAGAATATTATATTTGGTTCAAAATTGTAACATAAAGTAATTGGATTTAATGACTAAATACAATGAAAATTATGTTGGGAGCATGAAGATTACACTTTTTTTTATATTTCTTGTCAATTTAAGAATCGAATTGAGTTTTAACTATATATCCTACCCACCAAAAACTTTTTATATGAATAAGGACCTCATCGATTAAATGCCAACCTACAAAATGCAATAAATGTTAGTGTACCTCTATTCAAACTACATTAATTTCCTTAAAAAAATATTTTTCTCGGATTTTCTAGCCTTTTCGGTTTATTTTCGCGTAAATGTTGGCTTTTTCACCAACAAGTTCTTAGAACACTACTGGTATCTCCTATGCACATGAATCGATTTTTCGAAATTTAAATTTTCTCTGTTATTTCTAATTATTGGCATGCACTGGCTTTGACTTTTACACTTTCTATAGATTTATAATTTGATGAAAAATTAAGAAAAATTCATTAATTGTTAGCCGTTATATTCTTAACTTCAAATACCGTCAAATTTGACATATCGTTCATATTTATTTAGGTAGTCAACGGAATATACATTTTTATCTATTATGGGTCACAGGTGGAAAAAACGCCAAGCTCTTTGGTTCTTTGCCCGCCCTAAGTTTGGACAATCAATCAATTGCGGTAATTTACATGAGTCTCGCCGTAAGGACTTACTCATGGTGTGCCATCACACATGGGACTGTTTTTCTTTTTCCTTTTCCTTTGTATCTTTCTTCTTTTATTTGAATTTGCGACAGCCAGCGCCCCTTTGGGGTACTCAAACTAATCCCGAAAGAATTAGTCGAAGTAGCTTTGAGATAAGAAGCAAGTCCCTTTGGAAAATTTCTCCAGGGTTTGCTTCCTCTCCCAGCCAAAGTACCTTTGAAGTCATTGGTATGAGTGAGTTTCATTCCGGTTAGGAATCAAGCCTATCTAGACACCTCAGATAGACGAAGAGCAGTGTTTTCCAAGTTCCCGCATTACCTTCAGAAGACCCTGAAGCAACGCAAAATCACTGAAAACACATGTTCGGGCAACCAAAGCCAGCACGATGCTCCCACAAGGGGTCCTACACAACGGCCAGGCAAGAACAAAATGTTCCTGGGGTCCCTGGTCTCCCGCGCTACCAGAATAGAAGAACCCTCTGGTTCGGGTTTCGCAGACAAAGGCTGCTCTAGTTTTGCTATATCATACTTCGCATAGAGCTGGTCGTCCATCATATATGCCATAAATAATCAAAGTCCGAGGAGAAAATATCGACACAACAGTAAATGTCTTGCTCTTCTAGTCCATCTACCATATCTTTCTTCGAAAGACCTCCATGTTAGTACGACTATACAACAGAAACTAAGTTTGTACAGCCTTTAATTGGAAGATTTAATTCAAAATTGTGGACGATTGGGTAAATTTGAATGGAAGGTATCAGAACGGAAATGATTAACTTGTTCTAAGGTGAAATGTAGGAACAATTTATGGAATGTGAACTTTAAGCAGTTTCGTTTGTAAGATGGATACCGGAAAAAGCATTATTGTCATTTTCAACCACAAACTACGACCAACAAATGAAAATTTTTATTATATTTGAATTGATATGGATTTATTTAAATTAACGTGTTCATAGAACATCCAGCCAGCAGACAGGAGGATGAACATTTCCATGTCGCCTTAAGAAATCTGAAATTAATTTCCTGTAAAGATACCCAAGTCCTTATTGCATCCCTTTCGCTTTTGCACATATCTAACTTTATAGTCCCATTCCCTATGGATGAAAATATATAAATATTATCGTACATGTTAACAACATGTTTTTACTTAATATTAGAACGAAACGTAGGTTACATAAAAAACGGAAATTAACGCTCGAAATAATGGCATTTGATAGAATAAAACGATTATCTACAAATATTTGTCATTCATAGATAAACTATTAAGTCAGTCGAAAAGTAAACACATTTGTTACTTTTTCCCCAATGTTAGCATAAATTGGGTCAAATATATCCTTCCAAATAATAAAATTTTGCACCAACCAAACTATTTTGAAATCATGCAAAAATGTTGTACATGTCGATATTTGGCTCTTGAATTTTCTTACTTTCTCTATCCTTAAATATCTAAAGATGTGACATTGAGCACATCCCAAATTAATCCAGATTAAGTGAAGATGTTTTATAATTTTGTCATCCATTTTGATCATAATCAAACTTCATCGAAAGCTGCGGGTTTTCAAAAGCGAGGAAGCCAAGATATAGGACTTACTGATATAATATAAATTTTGGAAGCTACTTTAATTGAGGTGGACGATCCATTTATTTGAGGGCTATACATAAAAACATTGACCAAAACAAGACAGGTTTGCATTGGATACGTTTTAAGCAAGCTGAACGGAGTATCTCTTTTTCAATAGGTGGAAATTACATACTATATAAACCGTTTTATTTCTTATATATATGTAGGTGTTACGAATGAAATCATTAAACACCTAAACCTACCATAACTGTAGCGAAGCGAGAAAATAAGGAGGCTGTATACGTTGCCTACTTCAGATGCTGGTGATATCTACTCGCATATTGAAAAACAACAACATTTAAGGATTGAAAAGAAAAAAAAAAAAAAGCTTAAAAGAAACGGTAAAACCTATGCACGCACTAAGTGTGATATATTTCTCGGGATTATATAAAAGAATGTTTTATTATCGCAACTTCTTGTTGGTGAGTTGTTATTTTTCTCCTGCCGCCCGTACTGTTGCTAATGCTCCTCCTTATGATGTTGTTGTTTTTGTTGTCGGCGCTGTTGTTGCTGCTGTTGCTGATAAAGTAATAGAATCGACAAAGAACGTAAAGAGACAGACAAACTCATTTAAAAGTGCGAAAAAGAAAGGATATTAAAGGTACAAACAATATAAGGATATTAAACAAATAACACAAACAACAATGACGCAGAATTCCTTATATACGAGTATAAAATTGCCTTGCCTTTTGTTATTCTGACAGCCAGCTCGCCACCACCCATGCGGGCTGGCAAGCGCTCGCCGGCACGCACGCCCTCCCGTTTTCCTTTCTTGCAGTAAACAGCATCTGTCTTATGTTTTAGAAGGAAACAAACCAAATGAATTATTCTTTTCGTATTTCACATTTTACTGCCTCATCTTGAATTATTATAGCGGTTGAATGATAAATGTATAATTTAAAAGTTGAATTTTTTTTATTACTCCCTTCCATGTTGTGTGCTCTCTTTTCTTTTGGGGACTTTGCATCCCTTCGCACAAAAAGAACAACAGTTCATCAGGTGTTAGTTATGTAAGTAATACAGATCTTGTTTGTTTGTTCACTTGTGATTGTTGGTTTAAATTTCAAGAATCAGGATTTGTAAAAGAATTTTTGAAGAAAATGTATTATAAACTATAACAAATGTATTACAAATTAGAACAAACAGTTTCCTAGGTTTCTTGCTTGATAAAGATTCAGAAAAGTCTTTTTTACGAAAGGATATATGCTTATGATATTGTAGTTAAGAGGATGTACTTCGAACTTAACAGTTTTAGTCCCCATTATTAACGCAAATGGATTTTGTTATTGAACATAACGAAAATCTGTTGGTCTATAACAAAGTTTCGGATGTGATATGGTAGAAGCTGCAGAAAAACAAGCGTGTTTTATTAACAGATTCCTTGTTAATAGGCCACATATTATAGGAAAATGTGTTTTTCCTATTTATATATTTATTTAGTTTGACTTCCGCACCTTTTCTGAATGTCCCTTTGTACTTTTAAATTATTTTTTTTTCGAATCAAAATGTCCTCTTCAGTGATTTTTTCAGAAGGTTCTTGTTATTTGGTATAATCTGAGTCACATTCCCTCAACTTGGATGCACAGTTCCAAGCGCAAGGGTGAGTAATCTGCGCCACTCTGTCAGTTATCCGTTTAGTAACCAACTTAACGTCGCAAAGTCTATCGATTGCCATCGACGTAAAATAGCCATCGATAATTTCCAAACCGCCGATTTTCACCTGTTAATGTTATAAAATACTTACTTCGTAAGCAATTCATTACGTCAATGCCATAATTGGCATTATTCATATACAAGATGGCACACGAATCGTAATCCGTAATTTATATATCCGTAATTTAAATATGTTGAAGGAGTTATTTTGCTCAGGACTGCGCCCAAAACGAGTCCGTTTCAACAGCATTTTGTTTCAGCAAGACGAAGAAACTGCACACATAGCCAGACCGGTTATGACGGAGCTCCAACAAAAATTTCCAAATAAATGAACATCCAGAAACTCCACTTTCCGCTGGTATCCAAGATCAACTAACCTGACTGCACGAAATGTTTTCTGATGTACAAAACGAAATCAAGGAATTTGACTGAATTAAAGCAGTCCATTAAACCAATAATTGGAGCGTCCCCGAATTCAACCCTTCAGGCCGCAATGAAAAATTTTCCGATCACGTATCGCATATGCGTCAATAAGCGTGGAGGTCATTTACGGTGTATCATTTTCAAAACCAATTAGTTATATAATATAAAATAAAATTTTCTATACAACACTTGCGAGTCACAGTGCCGGTATCCAAGTATGTACCTATATAGCTTGATCATTACATATGTGAGCGTGCCTAAAATTACATCTCTTTATATACTCGTATACTGTTCCGCATTTTTCCGTTTTTTTGCGTTTTAATACTCAGGCCCACAGTTAGGACAACCTTTTAAAAAGTCTTGGAAGTTAGAACGCATTTCTAGTATTACTAATTTTTATTAACTACCACCTAATTAGACTCCATAAAATATGTATTAGGTACGCAACTTTGTTATGAAAAAATGTTTACAAATGATTCATTAAAAGTAGTTATATACAATTTAGTTATATTAGTTAGTTAGTTTAGTTAGTTTAGCTTAGTTTCTGGCAAGGATCGACTATCCACGAATCTAGCTATTCCTTGATGTCCTTACTGGTCAGCCAGATCGTGTGCTATCGAACGGAACAAATGAAACCTGTCGGCACAGCAGCTGAAGAATATGACGAATGGGGTAAGACTACCCATTTCAGCGTTTTCAGGTAGGTTTTAACGGGTTTGGCCACATGAGGCCAAGCGTTGTCATAGTGAAGAATCAATTTTTTGTGCCTCTCCGCGCATAGTGCGGATGTGTCGGTATCGATCCCCAGTGTTCATTTCGCTTGATTTCAACAGCTCGTAATAAATAATACCGACCTGGCCTCCCAAATACAAGGCATTACCTCCGTAGCGTGAATATTCGTGAATATTGCTGTAATGATTTCATTTTTCATCACCCGTTACAACACGATGAAGAAATTCTTCCATTTTTGTCGCTGAAGCAGTTGTTCACAGGCGAAAAAACTATGCTCAACGTCCCTTGGATTCAACTCATAAGGAACACAAGTTGCATACAAGTTGCTTTGTGTACAGGAATAACTTAAGTTTTTATAAATGACAATTATTTATAATTTTTTGGCAGAAATTGAAATAATTAACAAACCACGCCTTTTCCAACTAACCACGTCCTATATAAATATCCTATTTAGCCCATTCTTAGATTTTTATCTCTTTTATGGTTCCATTTAATTTAGTCAAATTTAGTACACTCTGTGTCTTTGCCAAAGTACGGCCCCACAACAGAAATGGACTGAATTGCCATGCCACTTCTGGAACCTCTGAAGCAAATTCTTTTTTAAGCCCTGAGAAAATTTGATGAAGTAGTCACTCTCCCTCTGGTACCTGTTATATAAATTACAGATTTAACCCGCCTATTCATACCTTTCTAGTAGTTGTATTGAAGCCGATCGAATTTGGCTCGTGTTATGCGTTAGGTAAAAGAAGTTCTGGGAATGAAATTGGATAATATAGCAGCGCCTCTTCTAGTACCTTCCACTTCCATCGATTACAGTTTTAACGCATATATTCTTGGATTCATATCTGTTTAGGTGTTTTACTAAATTCTGTCCAATTTGGAAATGATATGCGTTTGGTGAAGTAAGTTTTGGGAGTAAAAATGGAGGAGACTGTCCACTTCTTTTAGTACCTCCCAATACAAATTGGATGATTTATCTAATTTTAGTTATTCGGCAATAAACTCCAATTCGTAGGCTGCAGTTACTTAAATTGTTGTCAATGTTATTGCATTATAATGTCTCATAAAATTTAATAAAAACAACCGGTTAACCACGCCCTTTCTTGTAAATCCCATATAAATTAAATTTAAATTTAGCGTAATTCAGCATGGATCAGGCATTTAGCAGAACATTTTTTGACGCAAAATGATGTTGGATGAATGTATAGGTATATGTAAGTCAGTTCATCTACATCCCTAAAATTTATCTTAAAGTGTTATGTTCTTTTGCAAAAATGTACACCCATTCCTGGGCGGGCTAAGCTATATTAAAAAAGTGGACGAATGCAACTTAAATATACCATAATTAATTCTCATGATTACATTCAAAATATTATAATACAATATATGTTTGTTTTCGAGCTTAAACTTTTGAACTGCAAAAGCAAATTTCATATTGTTAATTTTTGTTAAGGACGTTTATGTTGCTCTACGATCACATGCCAACATTTGGTTGAGCCTTCTTGTACCCATCTCGCTGCTTTGTAGACATTTCAACACATTGCGTTCGTTTTCGTATTATTATAATTTTCTAGCGATAAGTAAATTTACATATGAATAGAACCGTAAATGAGTGAGAATGAATGATTAACTGATTACATTTTTATTATTTGTGTGAACGGATAATGTGAATACTGTGGTTTTTGTGGTTCAACACCAAATATTATGGAAATGTGCAGTTTGCCATTAAACGTATGAGTATCGGCATCGTCACAGTCGAAGAACAATACGAATAAACGCTGTAAACATTTGTGCATCGCCATGCAAAAAAGGAAAAAAAAAACAAAACGGTGAAGGAAGGACACAAAATGAAATGTGCAGGACCAAAATGGCGTTGGGAAGTCAGCATTTATGAGCATAAAGAATTGATGACAATTTAAATTTTCTGAATAATAAAATTCATTGAATGCATTAATTGAATTCGTAATAAATGCGCGCTCAGTTCGAATGAAATAATTTTATGGAATTTCCGTTGTATTTTATTATGTGTAACGTAGACAACGGCAGGGACGATGTGTGTGTGTGTGTGTGTAAAATGGAAGAAGAAGCCGCTCCCGATGATAAGATTACAACTTCAGGAGCTTTCAGTGAAAATGTACTTCTTGTTTAAATTTTTGTAATTCGCTGTAAGAGAATAATGAAACACTACAACCCGCACGGCCAACAACAATAGGAACAGTTTGAACATTTTTTCAATTAATTACATGTGTGACCATCGTTTGGTCATATGTGGTTTTTCGCATTGTGTTGCATGCAACAAAGAAAAGCGTAATGCACTCCCATTGTTTTTCTCCCTCAATTGTAAATGGTGTGGTCACGCATAGGGTGATCCGTGCTAGGACGATTCACACTATGACCACTAATAGATTTACAACAGGCAAAATATATTAAGGAAAATATTCCAAACTAAGTGAATTTTGATTATCTCTTTAGGAATGCTAAGTGTTCTTCATTTTAATACCGTAGGTTAGTAGACGTAAATTAAATTATACTAAGAATTCATTCAAAATTTTCGTTTTAATCTTTTTATGTTCCTTACAAAAGAAAGTGTTTCAGATCTTTCGTAATCTTCACAAGCAAAAGTGGTTAGCAACTGCTATGTATCGTTAAACATTAGTCGTTAAAGCAAAACCATTTGATTCGCCCAAAGTTGAACAGACGCCATATTCTCAACACAGCTACAACTGCTTATTCGAACTGTAAGACTGACTCTGCGGCACGTCAGCCATAGGCATCATAAAGAAAAATTCAACGAAGTGCCAGGAAAATGAGTTAGTATTTGAAAAATAGAGGATGACGAAAATCAAGGTAGAGCTCAATGTTATTTTGCATTTTGCTTACTAAGTTCCATTTGAATGCTTCTAGTTCTTATTTGGGTTGAAGATCGGTTTTCTATTAGCAATTATTTATCATTTATTCATCACATTGACACATCTGGCTGGACGGATAACTAGCTTTTCACTATCTAGCTTTTCATTAAAATATGCACTTATGCCAACAATAAATTCTACGTAGTTATATCCGACGGGCGTATGCATAGAAAAGAACTTTCTATAACTGACTTATATTTCACACATTTTCGTACCGATGCACAGTGTTTTGACTAGTACAAGTTAGCGGGACAAAATTATTTTTTTCACTTATTCCAATTGTTTATGTATATTCCAGGCAAATTAAGCTATTTTAAGAAAAAATTTACCGCGTTGTTTTTTTTTTATGAGCGTGGCTGAATTTTTCCCTCTAAATTAGTCAGCTACGCAGACATATGTAACTACAACTCGGGAACGACTCGTCAGATTTTTATAAATAAAACATTAGTAAATGCGTAATGAAATTTTATTAAAATCGGTTGAATATTATTTTATTCCATTTTTTACCATTTTGAAGTTATTAGAAATTAATGGGGAAACAAATTTTTTTTTCGTGTAAAATTCAGTTCAAATTTATAATGATAGTACCCACATTTATTAATTTTCAAAATATTATTTCTTTTCAAATAAAGTCGTACAATATCAATTACTTACAAGTATAAGTAAACTTCATAAGTACACGATGTACGAGCAAAAGAAATATAACTAATATTACATAACTTATATACTAAGGCATGAACTGAAAGCAACTGCAATACAAAATAAAATGAGAAAAGTAGCTACTATACAAAATGTTTAGACCTGATAATCAGCATCGTCATCACTACTCTCCCATTCAGAGAGTAAATAATCCTCCTCATTTCATTCGTGATGATCACTTACTGATGGTGTTTCGGATGGTAATGAAGGTGGGGTAATCAACTGCAGAATTTCCGATCGCAAAGAAGTAAAGTTTCTCAGCGGTAATTCTCTATACGAGTTGATAACAGGATCAGACGTAATTTAAAGCATTCTCAAAAGATCTGTATTTGTGGCAATACGTGACCGCTTCCTGGTGTGCCGTTCACGGAATCTACGACAGTCTTTATTTCTTGCCTCCTGAGCTTATTCGGAGAGTTGTCCAATGGGATGAGGAAAGTTCTTTATAACTTAACAGGCATGGAATACCACGAATATAGATCAATGTATAGTTTTCTAGTATCAGCACAAAACTTTTCGAATTCTATATAATTTATATTATATCCCGATGACAAAGTTATTATAATTACATGAAATGTACAAATAAGGTTTACGTCTAATCCTGTAATTTCGCTGTTCAATTCAATTTTGCCAACAAATCTACGTGATGTGTTTCCATCGTTTGTATTACCATACCACTCACTTTTCATTGAATTTTGCTGAAAGGCTTGATATTTTCATTTTGAGTTTTTTCTTAGAATCATCTGAAATGTCAGACATATTGCATTTTTCACTTATATAGTAAAAAATTCTACTATTTCGTTCAGTTTTGTCATGTTTTAACCATCCTTCAAAAAACTCCATTTTCGTTATAGTCACGCCTTGCTCTGAAAAAAATTAAATAATTTTACTTTCGGGCCATTTCGTGGTCCACAGTGTGTATGAATCTTTGCATGTATATTATAGGTACTATATACAGAATAATCTAGCTGGACATATGTGGATAAAAAAAGTTGCTACTCTTTAAAGTTTACACTTAATGTAAAATTTGCTAGATTTATCTACCTATATACAATTACAAATTGATATTATTCTGTAACTATAGATATTTTTTTTATTAAAAAAACAAAAAAATAAATCATAACAAGTACATACCTTCATCAGAATATTCCATCACAAAAAACTAGTTTCACTTTTCCATCAATTTTAAAATATGTTGTTACAAGTGTGCATAAAATGCAAGTGAATTGTAAATGAAAATGACCCCTCTTATAAAGCTACTTTGCCCACTTGATAAGATACATTAATAAAGTAATAAACGTATTAATTTTTTAAATTCTTTACCTGCGGGGTGTTGTTTACATGTCGTGATCAGTTGGTCGTGGAAATTGTGTCATGAATTTTGTCCCGCTAGCATTTTCTAGCCAAATCACTATGCGGTGTGGAAAACTTCTCAGCTGTTTTGTGAAGTTATAGACCCTTAAGGTGGCAATGATGTTCGAGAAAGCACCAATAGCTAAGGACGCTGAAGATGGTATCGAACTATCCACTAAAATAAATAAAATACACATAATGCTATGATTTCCATGAAATTTTTATTTCATTATAACGCTTGGATCATGCCATTATGTACGAAATACAATGTCATTTAAATAACCGCCTCTGGATCGGTTGCACCGGTGGATCCTTTTGAGATAGTTTTCGACCACTTTTTCGCACATTTCGGGTGATATCTTGGCGATAACGTCGACGCCCAATTGACGTCACCAAAACGTGAAATTACGCTTTCTGGAAACTTCTCATGCAATAAAGCCAAAATTGGTCGGGTTGTGTGGCTCGTGGCACAGTCTTGTTGAAACCACATGTCGTCCAGTTCATAATTTCCAATTGGAGGTAAAAAAAAGTCATACGGCCATAGCGCTCCGTGTTGAAATTCGGATTATGTGCCACACTTTCTCTTACAGAAGGGATATTTTCGGCACTGCGTACATTGCGACGATGTACAGGCCTGACTTCATCTGTAATGCTTCCAGTCTCTTCAAATTTCTTTATAATTTTGCCAATTTCTTGCACAGCAGGACGATTATGGCGTCCACGTTTGAACCACCACTTTTGTAGTAAGTTTTAACTATTTTTACGCATTCTTCGGTAGTTAAACGAACCACATTCCTAAGTGGCTAATTTTTCACTAAATAAACAACACTTTAGATGACAGATACTTAACAGCTGACACCCTTGCCAGACCGGCGGGTTTGAAATAACTAAATGGATAACCCTATATTTTGGCGAATACCGAAATAAATATTTCTCCAGCCAAGGATATTGGCAACAATAAATAACGATGCTGAACAGGGTTAATAGCTAGGAGCATATTATATTGAAGATCAACTGTCAACTGTCAAGAACTTTGGAATTCCTAAAGACGACCCTCAATGAAAATCGAAATATCGAATGTGAAGAAATAATATAAAAAGAACACTGACCTGAGTTGTTAATGGCAAATTTAGGACAGGAAATTTGTAATTTTTTTTAAGCAATAACTACCCCCAGAATTAAAGGAGTCTGTTTAAAATTTCATGAGTGTTGGGTTTGAGAAATTAACACATTTGTTATTCAAAGATAAGTTTAGGTGTTGAAAAGACATGTTCTACTACTTCAGAGTATAGCAATAAGTTTGGAAATTGCTTCATAATTTTTTCCGCAACTAAATGTATTTCATATTTCGACGGAGGTCCAGAGCATCACAATTCGTCCAAATTTTTTCTGAATACAAATCCTTATTTCATCCTCGACAATATTTATTTATCAAAGAAATCATAGAAATCTTTAAAAGGAAGCGTGGTTCGCATTTCACCAAGCACTGTAAGGCAATACTATTGACAAAATATGAAGTAAGCGCTCCCTACGAGTTGGGGATTGCAGTTTTAAAATTATATTTCGATAAATGTGTCAATTTGTAAGGGAGACACCAAAAGGCGTGTAGCCCTTCGTTTTCATTCTCAGACCTTAGTTTAGGCTTGAAAGAAATAAGACTAAGAATATATGGATTAAATCAGTCATTTGTATGGCAAGTGAAAAAATGAGAGCGACTATTCAGTCGAATTTCAAACGAATACGTTGGCAATAAATGTAAGTTACTTCTGCAAAGGAATAAGGAGTTATAGAGAAAATCGGTCAGTGTGTTTGAGAAGTATCAGAACGATTGGGTTGATACAGCCAATTCACAATGCCCGCATATACTAGTTTGATAATAGTGTGGTAATTGGGCTGTGCCAAATTTTAGGAAGTTTCACATAGATTTACACAGTTACCGTTTTCGCCAGTCAGCTGAACGATCGTCGATCAATCGATTTGAAAAGTCATGTTACATATTTGGTCGAAAGAGACTTGCTACTTCACATATTTCTTTTTAGGTGTTACCTTTCGGTGAAGGTGTAAAAATTCTGCGTAACGTCACTTTGTTTACTTGTTCCAGTTAATTCCCAATAAATCATGGAAATGCTTTTAACAACATTTAATTACATTCAATTGATTTACTTAAATAAAGAGTGGAGGCTTAATTTAGACATGTATGATTGGCTTGTTTGAACAAAATATTGGAAGAGAATCGAATTGAAATTTACAAATGTGTTGCGCTTGCAATTAAGGGCTGATATATAAATCTATTCGCGATCGATTGGGGAGAATTTACGCTGAGATAATAACTCATGCTTACTAGAAATTCTTGCTCATGTTTTACGCTGCTTATACCTGATTCGGTGCTAATGTCATAAATTTTATCACCCTGACGAGGTACCCTTCGACTCCATAAAAATGTGTTTGGGCCTGTACGTAATAGCCGAATGCTATTTGAACGCATTTCATGTTTTCACTAGATTGCATTTGGCATTTTCACATTTTGGTCCTGGTTTTGTATTAGCACACCATGACGCGGATCATAGCAATACGTGGTGATGATGGTGACGATGATGATGATGGCGATGATGGTTGTTTGCGGTGTTATTCCACTGAAAACAATGAAAATCCGTGAGTAGTAAGTTAACCAAAGAAATTTCATGTCACGCATATTCTCTTTGGTTTGTGGCATACATTATATGTGCGTTATTTGGTTAGGCTTCTGCACCGGCACAGCATTCGCGATTTGATAAATTTAAATAATTTCAGAAAATTTCATATTTGCTATGGCTTACTAATGGCTTGAAATCTCAAATTCTAAATTGTACCAATAGCACAAAACACATTTTATTAAAAACAATTTAAATAATTAGATAAATATATAATTGAATTATTCGGCAAAATATTCATATCGAATTCATTAAAATGGACCAGTTCAAATCTTATATAACCAGCAATATGTATTGGGATTCACCGTGCAGTATATGATCTACGGACTCATTGGCAGAAAAATTGGCATGTCAAAACCGGCCGTTACGCATGTATTTAAGGTATAGTAAAATAAAACCCAAAATTTTTGCATTTCATTGATAGCATTATCTAGCATAGCTAGAAGGATTCGATATAAGTCAAATGTGCATCTTTTTGTTCGATAATTTGTCACCATTTTGAAGGTAGTTCTACTATGCCGTTACCTCAGAGACCTTTGTCCCTATTTGCAAAAAAACGTAAATTTTTGCAAGCACCATATCCAGCGAATTTTTCTCCATTTGTTAAAGCTGGTACCATGTCCGCTTCACGAGGAAAGTATTCTACAAAACATTGTTTGCTCGTGAAACAATTTCACGCAATTGCCAGCTTTTTTGTATTGATCTCTAACACAGAAATCGGAAAAATTTATGTTTATACGTCAGAAAATGTTTGATACAAAATTTGCAAAATTGTAGAATTGTGTTATTTTTTCATTACTATTTCAATTCACAAGTTTACAAATGCATTATCAAGTACTATGGTGGTTCCAAAACTAGCCGACCTAACAAAGAAAACACGAAAAAGTTGGGAAACATTTTCTTTAATTTTCAATATATTCCCTTTTAGATCGATATACTTTTTCGAGCAATATTCAATAGCTTCTATACCCTGTTTATAGTAAGAACTCTCAAACTTCTCAAAATACTCATCAACCCCCGACTCCACCTATTCATTGCCCGCAAATCTTTTACACCGAGCCATTCTTTCAAGTTAGGAAATAGAAAATAGTCCGGGGGAGCTAAATCTGCCGAATAAGTTGTTTGATGAAGCAATTCGAACTTTATCTCATTAATTTTGGACATCGCAATAGTGGATGTGTGAACTGGAGCATTGTCTTGATGAAACAACACTTTCTTTTTCTTTTTCACCAAAAATTTCATCATTCAAACTTTGCAATAAATTAGCATAATATTACTTTCTGAAGATAATCAATAAAAATAATTCCATGCGCATCCCGAAAAAACAGCCGTCTTCGTCATCTTTGAACAAGATTTTCCCATTCCACTCTACTGCTCTGACTGTTCCTTTGTCTCAGGTGTGAAGTGGTGGACCCATGTCTTAGCTATGGTTATGAATTGACGCAAAAATTCGGCTTTATTGCGGTGGAACATCAAAAGCCACTTTATTGAAACATCTTCACCACCCTGTTTTTGCTATATTTAAGCGCGACACCCATCTTGCGCACAGCTTTCTCATCTTCAAATTTCCGGTCAATTTGCAATGTATAGCATTTTCGGAATGCTCCTGCACCTTCAGCCGACGATCACCCCATCCGATACCATTTTGTGGATTTTCTTAATCGTATCCGGCATAGACACCTCAATTGGTCTACCACTACGGTAGACTTTGGTCACATTGGCAGCCCGTACGAAGGAGAAGACTCCCTCAGAGTAGAACCTAGCGCTGCTATTGATTGGACTGAGACCTCTCAAATGGAAATATTAAATTATATAACGATGACCAACTTTTTCCATGCTTACAAATTCACCGAGATCGTTTTTGATGACTCCAATAAAAATACTAAACAACGTGGCGCCTTAAAACTTAAAGCATATGTTTTATAAGGTTGCCCTCTTCATCAAAATATTTTTTTCAAACTACTTTCACCATCTATGTATTGCGTCGGGACCGCTCTTAAGCTGTGACGCAAAAATATAAGTTATTTGGAATTCAGTGTTGGAAACCAAAAAAAAAAAGAATTTTTTTTTAACAATTGTTTTCCTACTATACTTCTTTGTTCCAGTAAGGACACTTGTGGACCATAAAGCCGCGAAGGCCACACAATTTGGCATGACAAAAACTGCACATCCGGAATCTATTAATGCCAGATAATTGTGATTCTTGAGAATTATTAGATAAATTTTTTTGTGTAGTTTTCAATAGCCATGCCCACAATTATTGCATTCCCTTGAAAGATTATGTGAAATGGGATTGTTTAGGATTGGGATATAGTCCACTATATGTAAATATATATGAATATAACCATTATAATAAACAAATAAATGGTGAAGATACTGAATAACTTAAAACATATATGTGAGTATTTTTTTTTCAAAATGAACCAATCTTTCCCGATATCGAATCAAACACAATTTCAGAATTCTTGCGTAAACAGAGCGCCCTATATCGTGCTTTTAGCAGAACTTGGACCGATGGATGAATTTGCACAAGTCTGTATTGATTTTTAAGACGACCAGGATATATATATATGTATATACATGTATATATATATATATATTGTATTATATTATATTATTTATATATTTTAAATTATATATATATTTTTAATAATAATATAATATATATATATATATTATTTTAAATTCCTCTGACGAATATTTCTAGTCGTTACAAAATCTGTACAGAAATTTCAGTCAGCTCAACTGACTTACATATACTTGAAATCTTTTGCCTTGAATCAAAAGCGTGAAGGGTGTCAGAAAGTGAGCGATTGTTTTTACAAGAAACTCGAAATTAAAACGCAATAACAGAAGCAAAATTATAAGTTTATAAAGTTGTCCGTTTAATTTTTGGTAAATTGGCCAATTTGTACGCGTTGTACCCTAAGGGGCTATGGCAATGTAGCCTGTATTCATTCGCAGAATTGTGTTTACTAAATGGCTGATTCGCGCCACATTAAAGACATAAGTCTGAGAATATACGAGTATATGTTAAATTAGGTAATTTGCGTGGGAACCTACTAAAGAGAACTGGTTATCCGGTTGATCGTTTTCAAATTTTACAAAGCTGTATAATGCAATACAATTGGCAGAAATTTAGATAACAGCAGACAATGAATTAGGGATTGCAGTGGAAATCTTAAATTTCACTGATTTCTTCAAATTGCATGGGAGATACCAGAAGAGGTGTGGCAAACGTTTAACGTGTCCCAAATCTACATGTATTTGGTGCCACCGAATTAAAAACATTAACATATGAATTGATCAAATTGGTAATTCAGTTAACTTGAGAAGAGGTGTGATTAGTTAGTCAATTTTTTTAAAATTTTGTCTAATATAATGGAGTAAACTTGGTCGCTGTGACGTACGAGTTAAAAGTTACATAGAGTAATTAAATTTGGGAAAATCGGCCCATTTACTATGGGCTAACAAAATATTACTCCTAATCAAGTTGTAAGAAGAGTCGTGCACATTTACGGCAGTTATCATGTCTATCAGTTAGTCAGCCACCCAGCGAGATGGGTATCGCTCAATCGAGTCTTAAAACACATTTGGTCAAAAGATACTTGAAGCTTTAAAAACTTTCTCCTGATTATTACATTTTCCACCGTATTAAATCATATACACCTTCATTCCTTCGGATTTATAATGGTGAGTATAACACAATGTTTTGCTTTTGTGCTAAAGTAGAAAAGCAGTTTTAATACAAATACAAATTCTTCTTATCCTCTTTGATAAATTTTTAAAGTTAAAGAATTACTAGCAAAAATGTTCATCAAATTCTAAAAAATTTCTAATTTTTCCACTGGGCTCCAAATATTTTCCCACTGACTTGAAAAAATTGGTTTGTTTTACCAATTCATTAGTAGTCACTCGAAAAAAATGAGGTTATTCCGACTTCCAACTGTCATTACAGTGGCCATCTCATATTTGGTCAAAGCGCACAGTAGTTCGGACAATCTGCCATTTATTGCCTTCATTTTATTAAGCGAATACGAGATGGCTCCCAATTGTCCATAATTAATGATTTTAATGATTGTTGGTTTTATATCTGTAAACGAATTTACGTTGATGATATCTTTGAGGTAGTTTTTTTTGACGAATGTTGGTGCTCCAACGTTTGGTGATTATCCATGTAAATACGATGTTCGCTGCAGCTCCACAAAAAAAGTCTAACGGAGTCAAATCGCATGATCTTAGTGACCAATTGACGCAGGTAAAACGTGAAATCACGCTTTTTGTGGAAACTTCTCATGTAATGAATTCAAAGTCGGTTGTGTTGTATCATGTTTGAATCATCACTTTTGTAGTAAGTTGTAACTATTTTTACTCATTCTTCGGTTGTTAAACGATCCATATTCGTAAAATAAATAAATAACACTTCAGATTACAGGTATTTAACAGCTACGAGCCTTGCCAGACCTGCAGTTTTGAAACCACTAAATGAATAATTCTGTATATGTAAGTTACTCCAATATTTTCACCCAGTCTGATTTATAAATTGTCTTCGCCATTTTGGTTCCTTTTAAAATATTTTTTTTAGTAATACTTCCGAAGATATTTTCTAAGTATACAATTTTAGATTCTGCATTCAGGTTATATTATTTATCACCGACTTTGCTATCAGATATTAAATTCTTCGGAAACAATGAATGACTTGATTACTTTAATATTGCACAGACTCGAATTAAAATACCAAAGACAAAATTGCGGGGAGCATTTTCTTTCTTTTGCTTGGTATTTGGCAAAATACTTACCTCTTGAGAACAACAAAACCGTGGGCGAAATAAGAATGTAGTACTGCACTCGCCCGTCTCCGTTTCGCGGCAGAGGGAAAAAATCGTTTATATCGAAATAAACAACCACCAAACCCTCTGTTTAGTACACTTCACCATAATTTATGATGTCATTCATCATTTTTATCGGGGGAAAAACAAGAGAAAAAAGAAAACATTTTCCTGCCTCTGCCTTATGTCATTGGCCAAGGACTTTCACTGATGTTGTTTTTCTTCTCTTGCAATTTTTGCCATTGCCCTCATCCCACGCAAGTCCCGCACTCCCTCACAGCTGCTTAAGAGTTTTTCCTTGGAATGATTTTGTCAGCCATGAAAAAAGCCAAAGAAAGAAATTTAATTTATTTTTTGCGGGGAAAAATTTCCAGGCATGATTTTAATGATTTGAACAACCCTCACTTGAGTAGAGCTGTGACTGATGGTGAGGTTCGTGGCTTTTTCCTTTCCCAGAGGTGGTTGTGAATGCAAAAAGGGGAATGTGGATGGGTTTCCTTTATAATGACATAAATGGCATTATTTATAGGAAAGATATTCTAGCCCTCAATGAGAATTGACAATTTGTTAATGCTCGAAATGATTTAATTTTTGTGGCAAAAATGGGGGAAATGAAGAAAATTACAGATTGGCTGCGATCAGTTTTTGTGGTTTTACTTTAAATGCGGATGTTTAACTGGGGATACAGTTATTTTTTATAATTTTATTGTAACCGAAATTAAAGAATAAAAAATATTCTCGGCAAGAAAACATTACGAAGTTTCAGTTCTTGTATATTGTAGTTCAGTGTATTGAAATTAATGAATTATATGTTAAGCGGAATTGCTTAATTCATTTCCGATGGCTGCATTTTCTTGCTCTAGAATTTTTTAGTTAATTTATATTTTATATCCATTTTTACTCTCAAATACTACCAAAGAATACTTAACGTGTGACAAATTCGACTGAATTTAGTGCAACAGGATAGAAGAGACAGACCTAAGAACATTGAGTCCAATCGAATATTTGTATGGTACGTATCAGAAAGAGCATAAGCCGATCAATTGTTTCAGCTTTTACCAGAAGTTATAACTCAAAGCTATGAATGAAAATCTAGTCATAAGAAAACAATTGAATTTCGGAATATCAGCAAATTTGTATGGGTGATACCAGTAGGGGTACTATCAGGAAAAATATTACGCCGTGTCAAGTTTTAAAAAGTTTTGTAGAGATTTACGGCAGTTATTGTGTCTACCAGCCAGACAGACGGACATCACCCACTCGAATTAAAAAGTCATGAAACGCTTTTGTTCAAAAATACTTGGTATCTTGGCCACTCCTTATTGGTGTTACATTTTTGCGTGTTAAATGATACTAAATTCATTGAGGTACTCGTATATAAATAATATAAAATGAGCAAATAGTTAAATTCTCGATTCACATGGTAGTTTTCCGATCCACAGATGCGGAAATTTTGTTTGTTAATATAACTGACAATATGTAAAAGTATGTCAAGATAAAATATGTATAGAAAAATGGTATATCAACATACGAGTACAACGCTTCTTTTATGAAATCATCCATTACAGCAGCCTTTATTTATTTCGAAGATACCGTAATTAGTTAGGTTGTAGTTAATTATATTACATAGGTATATAAGTGTATATTACGACCGAATATGTCATAACAATTTTACTATTGGCGGAATGTGAGTTAATTTGATGCGTACACTGTCAAATGTCATTTCGTGTTTCATTTTTAAATTATTCATAATTTATGTAGTACCTGCAAGGAATCCAATTGCCTTTCAATAGCAAATTTTCAAAGAAAGCAGTTGTTCATATTAATAACAACACTTCTGCTGTCAGCAATTGTTATAGCCAGTGGAAATCAACAAAAGAGTCTTGGAGTCAATATAAAAAACAAGTGATCCTGTACACACCAGTGAACACTTTATTTCAACTTTAAACATGTCGCTTTTGCCCGAGATAGACATTATTCATATAGAGTACAACATTCGGTACGCATACTTATATTGCAGACATTTGAACTACATATACATACGTACACAAATCCCAAAACTGCAACACATTGGTGCAAGTTGAGTTAAACCAACAGTTCCGTTAAGCTCACTTGCCTTTGTTTTGCATGGAATGGCATTAGCCAGAGAGACTTCTTGGGTTACTTATTGTTGTATGCGGCAAAGCTCAAAAGGATTATCGCAAAAACATTCTCATCGTCGCCGTCACCGCCGCCGCCGTCATCATCGTTGTGTTGTTGCATTCACACTTTGCCGACAAAATGTAAATTTCCTACGGATTCAAAGCGCTTTCGCAACTATTATTCAAAATGTTCGTTCATTTTCCTTTAGAAGCTGAAAATCTTGTCGACATTGTTCACTTCAGTTTAGTTCAGTACAGTATTTTGACTACAGTAAGAGAATTTTTTTTATTTGTGGTCACATAACGAAAATATGTGAACAGCCAATTCTTAAGTATTCATACCAAGTCACAGTGTTTTATAGTTTAAAATGACGCCTCAAAATGAATGCCTAGTTTCGATACTAATATTTTACAAGTTTAACCTACTCCCTCCAACACCACCGGATCCAAAGCAATCCTGTTCAAACTATTGATATATAAATTCAAGTTATAATACAAGAAAACGCTTATCAATTCACGGCTTCTATAATACTTGAAACAGAGCTTGGGCGGTCCATTTGTACAGCTGTATCAAAAGATAGAGCAAAGTGGCTCATTTTGAATAAAAATTTTTACAAATTGTAACCAAAACTGTGGTCTCTAGAATCGGATATGCATGACTTTGATAGCCAATTTATGTGATGGCTGTATTAAAATTTAACCCAACATTTCTCATTTCCAGTAAGTTTACTACTAACAAACAACTGATTCTCAATTGATAGTTGTTGGGAAATAAAATGGACTGAATTACGTTATCCCTCCTAGTACTTCTCGCAAAAATAATCGGTGTATCTTTTACTTTATTGCACTAAATTCCCTGAACTATACAACTACACACGTTAAGCGTTTGCTAATACTGAGTGCAAGAATGGAAACGGTTTACTTTGCTGCATTCTTTCCAACACAACGGTTGGTTTTCCGAAATTCAACCTTTCGAATTAGTAGGTTGCAATAACATAGATTTTTGTCCATTGATTTCTGATGCCTGGTAAAACTTCCTGAAAACTTTTCCGATTTAGGCTATACATTCTTAGATCCATATGTTTCAAGAAGTTGTACAAAATGCGGTTATATTTGCCAAGCATCATACGCCATTTGATTAAAGAATTAAAAAGAACGGCACTGTCACATTCCTTTCAGTACCTCTCACACAAGTTGGTCGATTTATGGAAACTTACTAGTTCCCTATCTCGCAGATTTTAGTAGATCTACATTTTGTTAATCGTATAGCCGTCGATTGTGCAAAAATCAATGGCCCTCATTATAATTTCTTAGCCGACGACTTCGGTGTGTTTTTTTTTTTGCGTTCATCTAAATCAGAAGATAAGAACTTAGCGATTTACCACGTCCTTTCTGACTCTGCGCACATTTTTGCATAAACGCGAAAGGAGGTTTGATGAAACTGTGTATAAGTTGGTTCACCTTACTAACTTTTCTGTACGGGTAGTAGATTTGTATCTTATATTTAATTTTTCAAAATTCATTATAATTTTGTGCGCACCTGCCTTTATTAAGCTTATTAAACATAGTTCTGCAAATGAAAACAGTCCGATTTGCTACTCTCTTTATGGCAAATTGCTCGAATTCGGAGAAAATCATGTATTTTTCTTTAAAGCTTAAAAATTAGTAGGTTATAATTTAGTTTTTAATATTATGCATTAATTCCCAGCATAAGAGTATTGTTGAAAAAACCTAGTTATTTACAATGCTCATCTCGCATTTCGTAGACTTTTGCAGCAATGCAAAAGAACGTTGGTTGTAGGTGTATGTAAGACAGTTCACCTGGCTCAAATTTCTGTACTGGTTGAATTTATCAACGCTCTGTGACAAAAACATGTCGACGGGAGAAATCCTGGACAGGCGCTTTGATTACGCCAAGCATGGCCCTTTTTGTATGTCCCAAAAAACACGCCCATCGTTTGCACGGTCTCTTGAAAAGTTTATAACTTTTGGACCTCTCCGATATATATTGATTATCACTATGTATATATTTTAATTAACGAATAAATATTACATTTCTTGAAAATCTTCCATTTTTCCATACCTCGGTTCAGTCCTTATAAGGGCAAACTGTTTCTTACTGAACAGATTTTGCCTACATTTCCGATCCTTAGCGTAGAGGATTCTGAAGCAGCCCATCGGTGGATATGTGGACGTATTAGAGATTACCTCTTATTATGTATAATACATCTACTTACGGCATTTTCATAGTTAAAGCTGTTATATTTTTTAAAAATTTCAATAACTGCGGAGTTCCTTAAAAGCTTGTGGGAATTGGCATAGTTCTTTCGATAATAAATGATAACAACTTTTTTACAAATTAAAAATTTTCTGGGTTTGGCCTCTGTATGGACCATTTATATTTGGAAGGTTTTCCCCATTACAAATTTATTCTGGCTATGACTATGAGCTATTTTCATATTAAGTTTTAGCTTCTCAGCTCAAGCCGTGCTATGTTTAGATCATCACAGGTTTCGACTAGAACGTTACATCTCATCATATGGTAGTGATTATGAAAATACTATATATAAAATTAGCACAAACGTCGACATCGCTTTATTGCGGTACGTTTAACTACACCCGTATGAGCATATAGCTTATAATTTAAACGGCATTGAAATAGGCCGTTAATGTTGATGTAGTCCTATATTTTATGAGACTATTTTCTCTATAGCTTAAAGGACTGCTTTTGCCTACGCAATAAAATAGGGCCAGTTGCTTGGGGTGTGGTGAAACAAGTCTTTTGTTTGTTTAAAAACAACTTCAGTTTAATATACTTGCTTAGTTCAAAGCAACACTAGTTTGTAAGCAGGACTTTCCGATTCATTTGGATGCCAAATTCGCTTAAACCAGTTAAACTACTCCCCTTGACAACAATAATGTCTAAAAAGGCCCCAGTAACAAGTTCTCAATCGAACACAATTTCAGTCAATGAAAATGATTCTGTCAAGTTGCTCTTAGGAATCAATACATATAAAACATTATTAACAAACCAGAAACGATCTTCACATCTCTTTTGAGAATTGTGGTCGTTCAGCCACTTAAGTATATGTTAAGCAGCTGACTGAGATGGTTAGTACACGTGACTATCGTTCGTCCCTGATACGACCACCTGTCTTTTTTTGTGCGGCGGCTACCTCGATGTGTCTGATGAACGCTTCGAGTAGTTAAGTAGTCGACAAGTCTAGTAAACGCTTCTCAAACTGTGACAATCAGAATTGTCGTTATACTGATGTATCGTCAAGTCAGTCTGAATAAAAATGGAATGCGTGTAAGCTCACTGGATGTGAAAAGCTCTCCCACATGTCATTTATATGATGCAAGGAAATTTTGTTTTTTTTTACGAAAAGCAGCAAGAAAAGATCTCTATGTGGATTGGTAACTACAAATTAGCTTTCAGACAGGAGATTGTTATATACCACAGTTTTTGTCGTGGAATACATCGTTTTTTGTTTCCCTAATAGTGATGTCAGAATTCTATTAAAAAGAATCATCTGTCTGCCAAACAAATTCAACTTCTGTGCAAATAGTTTGGATATTTCGGGGGCCTTTTCTAAACAGGAGGTTCTCATAATACTTGAAGGGTTAACAACAAATGCGCTATTTTGAAGCAAATGCCATCACACATACTCGCATTTGCCGCTCCTGACATGTTTTCAGGCATTGCGGCATAAATTGATATACGTTGCATTCAAGTTGCATATCCATGCCGGCCTTAATAGTTAAAATTTTGTCAAACTTTTTACAACACCGTTTAATGCATTTGCACCATTGAAAACACTGTGCAGCGCATAGCCTATGTGGCAAAATGGACTATTTAGATTAGCTTCAATTTCAGTTTTCGCACTCGGTTGGTGTTGCATGCCACCTTTTGTACTGTATGAACAGTAAAAATCGTATGAATTCATAATAGTTTTGGAAAACTTGAATACTAAGTCTTGCATGTTGAAGAGAATGTTCCATTGTGAGTATGTTTGCACAACAATACAGGGCATGCATGTTACCAGGAGCAAGAACATGTAAATTCTTAAACTGGTACTTAGCGTTATTATTTATTATTTGAATACTTTCAACACCTCTCAACAAGTTTGCTCTTATATTTTATGGCAGTATATTTATGGAATTACAAGTACCAATAGTGTGCCATATCAACTCTAACAACTACTTAATATTCGTAGTAACATTTGTATTGTTGCAGTTGATGTATTCTAAAAAAATGCAACATTAATATACATAAATTAATTTGATTCGTTTCATATATTTTCGGTGGAATTTAATGCTTTGTCAAAAAGGTTTGTTTATTCCCATGTCTGAATGAAATGCTGTAGTTCGATTTATCTACATTTTTTGCCTAGAATAGAGTAATGAATGTTTAACATTTTTGTTCGAAATATTCAATATGGATCGAAATATCACTGTACTTTCAATCATAAAAACAAATATATCGTTGAGATAAGACTAAAGTTTTATCCGCTTTATGTCGCCCTACCATCTGCAAAGGATGACATACTAGTTTTAGGCGTTATATTTGAAATTTTACTGTAAAAGAATAGTTTTTGCTGCAAGTCCTACATCCTCGCAATATGTATTTTCTCAATAAGCTCTGTTAAGTAGCGGCATACGATTTGTTCATATAAAAGAGACAATCTTACTTGTCAAACATTCATTTTATTCGGTGTATGATGTAAGTAATTTGACAAAAATTCATTCAAGACTCGACCTTAAATTAGAGTGCTTTTTTGCTTATGTGGGACTCTTGTAAATGTTAACTTGAAAAATATTTTCAAAATACATTTTACAATTAAAAACATTTCAAAATTCGTTTTATCGCTAAGGTAGCACGATCTACCATGTAGTTTATTTACAGTATTAAATTTTATTTCATCTCAAGTGTGTTTTGGGACTTTTATAGCGTATATAGCGTATTTGTCTCGAAAGGAATTTCGTGCCCTGAACAAAACAGGCTTCATTACTACGCTTTCGCGGTGGTGCGCACTCGAAATTCTTGCCAGAGAGTTAGGCGATAAATGAAGAATATAATGTGGTCCTTAATCGTCGTTTGGAAAAGACAAATTCGTAGAAAAGGGCCAGATTGTGTGGAAAGAATTTTGCGCAATGATATCGCACTCAAGGTTATCATATCATAGGGTTATTATTGTGAACGAATTTCATGCCGAAATGAAATGCCACCGAACAACTACCGTATCCACTTGTGGTATGTAAATTTTGGCACATAGAAAACTAGTTCTAACAATCACAGCAGGACAAACATGCCCTTCTAGGGGCCAAATCTAACTCAATCATCAAGTAAAAAGAATATATGGATGGAGTTAATTAGTGGCAACTCATATGTTTTTTTTGAGGAACCCATCTAATTGTGGGCATGTTTATTGGAAAATATTAAAAAATATTTATTTTCCAAAAATGAGTAAGCACGTCGTTCACTATAGACCGAATATGTCACACATGGGTAAAATCGGTTTTATATGAAAAAACTTGGCCGTACAAGAGCTGAACCCACGTCTATATAAACTTAAATTTTTCAGTACGTAACATTGGGTTTGATAATTTTTTATTGTGCTGCCAACATCACGTTTTTAGTCTGATTACAATAACGTCATTATAACCCTCTATCTTCAAATCTTCAAAAAAATGTGTACTGCAGTCGATTGTCTACTACAGTTTAGGAAACTTTTTAAGGCTGAAATTTTTGTTAAAGGAAAGAAACAAAAAGGAATACCCAATTAAATATTATAATTTGCTCAACCATTTCTTTATTGTGGTATATTTATTATTGTGGATTAATGTACTGCAAATTTTATTTATACAATTTTTTTATAATTCTTCCTCTGATCTTTTACAGCTTTCTTTGCTAATTGTAAAGAAAATAGAAGTCAGAATCATGTCGGGAAACATGTTTTCGAACGGCAATAACATTTAATGAAAACTGTAAAAGAAACCACTACACCAACTTTAAAAATTGCGGATTGCTCAATTAAAAATTTTTGAAAAAAAGCGTATTTTTCCAATAATTTTGGAAAAAATATCATTATTTCGCCAAGTTCTGAAAAGTTGTTCAGGAATATGTAGCAAGTTTGCATTATTCTGAAATGTAACAAAATTTAAAACATTAAAAAGCCTAGCTGTTTTCCTACAATGATCACTGCAGTTTGTATCAAGTATATAATATTTTTGATTAAGAAATCACCTTTAACGTAAATAAAAATATTTAACAAATTTGTTTAAAATAAATGCACCAAATTTGGCTATCAGTTATCCGTAAAGAGCGAAGACACAAAATAATTTGTCAAAAATTCCATTTTTGGAAATTTTTTGTGTTTTTGTTGGGGATTCTATTCAGGAGTACTTAAAAATGTTAGACTGTTTTATATCACCTACGATTAGACCATTTTATAGTCGAAGTTTTACTGCGTTCGGTGAAAAAAGTATTTGATAAGATGATTTTGTAAGATTTAAGTTTTTCAGGTTGGTAATGGCGTCTAAACGTCATCTGCCAAAGTGAAAAGTGTACAGTATACTCTGCCATTTCATCATGGAATAACGAATGACCTACCACAACGTCTAATTTTTTGTGAATGGGCCTTACGAAAGCTCAATGAAAATCCGCTGTTTTTTCGAAAAATTGTGTTCAGCTATGAGGATGCAAATTTGAATGTTTTATTCGATTTTTAAAAAACTACGGTTAAAAAAATCACTTATATCAAAAACATAACAAATGATAACAGTATTATACAATCCAGTACGTAATCAACATTGAAACACGAAGAATTGTGATATATTTAGAGAAATCAAAGACATTTCTCTTAAGCGATGACGTAAATGAACCAAAAATTGCTGTAATCGGGGCAGAAACACAGTCTGGGAAGCACAAGAAAAAAATTGTCAAACCCGAGTTACCGTTATTTGGAAATCCCACTGAACAGCTTTGGCCATATCTGGAATGCTGAGTTTCCAACCATAAGCATATCAAGCATTCAAAAACACCAGCGTCAAGTTTAATCAAAATCGGTTAATAACTTAAGGAGTGTTAAGGAGTATGGTACTTTGTCGTTTTTTTTTCTGATTTAGTTCCATAAAAATTTAGAAATAATACTTATTTGCTTCAGATGTGGTATAAATCGATAAATTACTAAATAAAGTTACGTCTGTCTATATAATATAGTTGTAATATAGTTTCATTAAATTAGGCTAAGATTTGTTCCGCTTAGTTTAAGGGAAACAACCAAAATGTTATGAAAATAATCTATACGTTTAGTAATTCAACCGCAAATAACTTTCATTGGGTCAAATTTGTGGAATAAAATATGATTATTCTAATCTCTTATTTTGAAGAATGATTTGTATAACATCTTAGTTAACCAGCATCACCCAAGTTTGGTAATTGAATGAATATACTTTGCAGAATGTGCATACGATATCCACCATTTAGTATAAAAATAATATCATAATAAAAAAAATCTCATCTTACAATTAAATCTCTTCTAATAATTTCTTTATTATTTCGTTTATTTCAAATTAAAGCCAACGAGAGTAGGAAAAAAATAAGCAATACATATACGAGTACATCTAAAACGATGAGCAATGTTTCAGGGTCGTGAGCAATAAATCACGTTTTGGGACACCACTGGCAGTAGCTGTTGCTACTGCAGCACAACCAAAAAACAATTGCAGCATTTCTTGTTCACCCAACAAACGCCAACACCCTCCCAACCTAAAAAGCGACAAGTTCTAGTCTCAGTTAGAGGAAAAGAATCCAGCAGCATTTAAATAGAAACCGATACCATTTTCCAACTGATATCAGAGTGAAGAAAAAACCACAAGCATTTCGCAACCCTAAGCTCAAAGTGAACAGGGAAGAAGTGTACGAATTGTGAAGAACACTGTGTCCCGAAATTTTTCTTCCCCGCAGCTCTGGTAGAAATTGCTCAAATCTATGGTGTGAATAACGTGATGTGGTGGTGGAAGGATCCGACCCTTCGAATCGTCGCCGTTATAGACTGAAGTTACCGGGAACCTGCAAAACACGTCCAAATGAAATCGACCAGAACCGGCATAAATACCACCCGAGCCAACACTCTAAGCCGTGCAGTGTAAAGCGTGACATGAAGATAGATGGAAATTCAGTCGCATTGCTGGCAAAATAGTATTTATGCACTGGTTACATACAGTCAGAAATGCTCGTAAAGAAAAGTACCAAATACACAGTGAAAAATAGGACTCAATCATTATGATCCTTTGCTAGAAAAGGAACAGTACTAATGAACGCAAATGCCATTAACTGCAAATATAGAATTACTAATTAATTAATTATTATTATTATTAATTAATTAACTACTAACGATTTCAAATCACCTACTTCCGTAGGTTTTGGGAAAGGTGTCTAACAACCCCGCATGCAGTAATATTTTAATACTGCAAAATAAAAATGTTACCATGGAAATTGATGAATATAGAAACTATTTGATTGTGTCATTTTATTTATGGTAAAATAAATTACTGGCTTTCTATACCTAAGCTTGGCTGATGACAATATAATCAAAGGAAAGACAACAGAACATGCACTATGATGGTACAATTCGACCCTCAGGAATCAATCTCATCGCAAACGAAAATAGCGACTCCAATACCTTTATTCGACGAACACGAACGGGAATGGAAAATTCAACACAGTTTTCTAAAATTTCGTCCTATTCGAAAAAATTTAATATTTTTAATGCCTCATTGATATTTTAACGAATTATCCATTTTTCGTTTTCAAGTAAAATTGAATAAAACACATATAAAGCTACGATGAAACTTTTATTTCATTATAATGCTTGGATCTTCCCACTATGCACGTAATAAAATGTCATTTAAATGACCACTTCAGGATTGATTGCAGCGGTGGGTCCTTTGGATGTTCCTTTAGCTTCATTTTCGAAAAAAACACGACCCATTGATACCTCCAAACCATAATGCGCACCAAATAGTCACTTTTTCCCGGATAAAATGTCTTTTCCACTATCACTTTTGCGTTCTCCGAGCCATGCGACAACTGAGAAATGAGATTCATCGCTGAAGAAAATTTTGTTTGATTGAAAGCCCATGCTTTAATCACCACTTTTGTAGTAAGTTTTAACCATTTGTACGCGTTTTTTGGTTGTTAAATAATCCATATTCGTAAATGGCAAACCTTTCGCTAAATAAATAACACTTCAGATGACAGGTATTTAACAGTTGACACCCTTGTCAGATCGACGGTTTTTAAAGCACCAAATGGATAGTCCTATATATGGGCATAGTAAAGAAATTTATTATTTTTCAAGCTGTATCTAGTGTTGTATGAGCGAGATCAAGTTACGCTAGATGGCGCTAGGAGGATAAGATTTCAAAAATGGACTCCGTATTGTCTAAACGCTCGTCAAAGATGGACTGCAGCAAAGAAAAAATATGCAATGATTGACACTTTTTGTTTAACGAAGAAGAAAACAAGGAAAATCTGAATAATGTTTATGATTCCAATATATTAACAGTCAAACATACCCAAATTTGGTTTCTTCGATCCTTCCGGTAATTTCGATTTCAAAGATGCACCACGCTCTGAAAGATCATTTGTCAATAGAATAATAGGAATTATAAAATTCGACTATCATGTAAGCACTTTTTAGATTGTCCTGAACATAAAACCGTTTGGAACCATTCGAATAAGGCTGGATACGAAAAGAAGCCTGATGTATGTGTTCCACAGTTGTTAACGCAAAAAAAAAAACCTCATGCACAGAGTTTCCATCCACGAATCGATGCTGAATCGCAACAAAATCGATTCATTTCTGGGGGGATGGTGACTAGTGATAAAATGTTGGTCACTCACAACAACGTCAAGTTAAAATGGTAATGGACGAGTATTGGAGAGTCGATGCAATTGGTTACCATGCTGGGACTGGCGGTCAGGAAAATTTTTCTGTGTGTTTGGTGGTATTGGCACAAAATCATCAAAAATCAATACTATGAGCTGCTCCTCTATGACCAAATTCCTAATTCGAACCCAAACAGCCAACAATTGGAACATCTGAAGATATGAATCGTTCATAAGCGGCCAGCTACAACAACAACTACAAAATAGGAAAAGAATTCTGTTCCATCAGAACTACGCTAGGCCAGCATATGAATTTGCTAGTCAAAAATGTGCCTCAAGAGAATCTTGAAAAATCGCCTGTCCTGCATTATTGTCAATAGGGATAAGAGTTTCTATGACGGAGCCATAATGATATTACCTTCAGAATGGCGACAATTTATTGAACACAGCTTAAGTATGGCTTTGTTTTTACTACACCAACTAGGATAAATAATATCTTCACACTTAGCGCACTAAAATATTTTAAATAAGAAATTTGCACTTCGTACAAAAAACTTTAATTTTATTCGAAAAAATCATCAGAGTTAGTTTTAATTGAATTAAACATTATTTTTAATTAATAACAAAATATGTGAAAATATCTTGACAAATTCAGAGGTACTGTTATATGTAAGTTTTTTGTTTTTCTCAATAGCCCGGTTTTGTCTAATTTCGTCTTTAGTGATGCGGCGAGCATCCTTAAATTGGCATAAAGTTTTACAAAGGAATCGTCATATATATATACATGTGTATATATTTACTTCATGGAACCTTAGATGGGTACTCTCGGCTCGCCATAATAATTATTGTTCTTCATGTTTTGGCCACGTCGGGATTGGGTATTCCAGATTCCTATGATGCCAATACTCTCCATTAACAATGTGGGTCCATTAATTTTACTGAGTATTTTTATCTAATTGATTTGGTCAATTTGGCCTTGTACAGTACGACAGATTGAACCAAGATGATTTTTGTTCATGGAGAGAGAATGCTTCTCAATGTTGGCAAGACAACATCTCGTTGTTTTTGACCACTGATGTTTAAACATATCTAAGTGTCACATGATTTCCAATAATGATGACATCAACAGTGATTTTTTTTTAAATTTCCCCCCATAATTTCTTAAGCATGGGATAGTTTATCTATATGCACTTTAAGAAAAAACTACTTCTTTACATATTCTTTATAAAAACTATTTCCGTTTAATGTTATCCATAACTGCTGAAGTTCAAATTTTCATAAACGCATTCAATCGTTTCCAGTGGAGGGAAAGAATCCTTTCTCAGTGCTGGCAAGAACATCTCATTGGTTTTGACCACTGATGTTTAAACATACCTAAGTGTCACATGATTGGCAATAATGATGACATCAACAGTGATTTTTTGAAATTTCCTCCCCCCTAAAATTTCTTAAGCATGGGATAGTTTACCTATATGTACTTTAAAAAAAAAAAACTACTTCTTTGCATATTCTTTTTAAAAACAATTTCCGTTTAATGTTTTCCGTAACTGCGTCTAATTAGTCTGAAGTCCCAATTTTCAACAACTCATTCAAACATTTCCAGAGGCAAAGCTAATTCAGAACTTTATTTAGCTCCAACGTGTAGAAAGGTGATATTACATTATCCAAACTATTTCTTTACACATTTTTTTAAAGCTATTTCTGATGAGTGTTTTCCATAACTGCGGCTAATTGGCCTGAAGTTCAAATTTGCGATAACGCATTCAATCATTTCTAGATGCAAAACTAATTTAGGACTTTATTTAGCCCCAAAGTATAGAGGGGTGATATTACATTATCCAAACTACTTCATTACATATTCTTTTTAAAAGCTATTTTTATTGAATGTATTTAGCCCTTAAGTGTAGAGGGGTGATATCACATTATCCAATTCACCGGTCGGAAAAGTAATATTCACCATTTATAAATTGTTTCCTCCAAAATACTATGGATTCACGGGTTGTGTACCGAGTGGCACCGCCTTCGTTGAAGATGTACATCATCGACATCACCGACGCGGTCTTGAGTCAAGTCAAAAGTGTGATCTGTTTTAAAAACGTTATTGAATAAAAATACTCTAATTTAATCACCAATGTGGTAGAGTTTGTTCGTTTGACAGTTGCCCAACGTAAGACACATTTAGCGTATAGTGGCCTATAAGATCTTTAACTATACTAGCCTAACTATGCCAGCATTGATGCAGAACTCTGCTAAGATTTCAAATTAGTTTGGAGCATTAGACACAGGAATGCAGCTTTATAGTCGACAAAAATTATGATACATAATGGTCCTACTTTCTAGGGTATTTTTAGTATAACACACTAGGCTTCATATGCAATGGATGAATGTGAAAGCCATCGTCAAAAGGAAACCCCATAAAAGTGAAGCTGAAACAAGGCCGAGTTTATACACATATTTTGTACATATTTTGATGTATATTTCCAATCCCAATATCAGAAGTCGATGTTATTTCAAAGTTATAGCAAATTTTCAAAACAGAAATTTTTAAGAGTATCTCTAAACATATACGTAAGATAAGTAAGATAAGATATAAGTAAGAACATGTATATTATAATTATTATTAATTTTTTTAAAATACATGTTGTCGTTTAAGTGCTATTTAAAAATTCCACATATTTCGAAAGTTATAACTGATTCTAGTAATAATTATTTCTTTAAAAATACTTCAAATCTAAGAACGATAGACTCCCAGTTAAGTATTTTTCCTTGTAAGCACAGATTTTATCTAACTTACCGATAAACTCGAGTTATGGGAAGCATTGCTATACATACTCGTATTTATCTCCCAATGTTATAGTCACTCGATCATGTCATAGAAAATGTATTGGCAGATCGAGACGCGATGGTTACTACACGCGAATATCACTCGTATGGTGGCTTCGATCCGCGGTACTGTCTCCTATAGACCTATCATAGCTTCCCAAGCCGATATTCGAAATTAAATAGTAGATAATGTTCGGTTAGTGTGGAAATGGAATACGTGCAAACTCAACTTCAATGTAGTTTAGTCACAAACTATGGGTGTTTTTGTACCATGGAATTGACATGTCAACAGCTGTAAAAGTATTGTCAATCCGACAAACAAACTCTGAACAACGCGATTTATTTAGAAGTTGTGAAAACCGACGTTCAAATTTTGAAAGTATTGTTTTAATATAAAATAGTTCGTTATATAGGCGATTGAAGTACGTAGACTTGAATCGTTTGAAAAGAAATTGGTAAAATCATTGTAGCTCAATTTCAAAAATTTCTTTAAGCCTGCCAATTCCAGGATAATAAGATTATATTGTTTGTTGAAACTAAGACTATGTCGTAGCTAAAAAGACCACATCAGTTTACTGCCTAGCAAACTATAAACGTGTGGATTTGTTTTACAGAAAAAAATTTCATATAATTTTATAATAACCAAAATATTAACTTTTGGATATGGTGACAAACTCTAAATTCGGCATGATGACAATTTCAACAGCTTCACAAAATGCAATAGAAATTTAAACATGATTCTAAAAATTTAGTTACGACATATTTTTTCTGTGTACGGCAACAGTGCTACAAAGGAGTGGTCAGAGAGGGGGTCTATACACAGGAATAAAAAGTGCAAATGAAATAATGCAACAGTATCGCGTGTTACCAAATGCTACCACTGCCACCATAAAGTGCTCCCTCTGACAAAGGTTTCAGTCACTTACGCGCATCCACTTCTACAAACATTTGTGACCGAGACCAATATGCAGGATGCTGCTAAAACTAAACTCACTTCAACTGTGTGTGCCCGCAGATTGCTTTTCATACACGTTTCGCGCTACGTCCAACCGAGGAGGACTGACGCACATTCTAGCTTTAATATTAGTTGGAGCTATTTGAGTATCCTTATTGGAGAGAGTTGGTTATAAAACAGCTGTGGTAATTTTGGATACTTCCATTTCGTTTTGTTTACAAAAACTTTTTGTTCTAGCAGAAGAAGTATGTATTTTGTGAAAGTCCACATGGAAACTGTTTGGTATGATTATGGGCATCCCCTGCCTTATCAATGCTTTAAGAAATTGACAAGTATAGAATAGATCAAACACTTCGGTTATTTTGTAGTAAAATGTCTTCTACACGACACGCAGTTAATGCTTTGTGGATAAGGGTACACAACTGTGCAAAAAGTTCCTAAAAGTATTGAGTTAACCATTGGTGTTAATTGATTATTCCTAATTATAAATATATAATTTTTCATTGATTATTTTGTAAACTCACCACCATATGATTGGGAGAATAATAAGTTTGTCATTGCGTTTATAAAGAAGAGTCAAATTTGAGGCCAAACTGATTCAGTATGTATCCCAGGTTGACCCAAAAACCTATGTCGATATAACCATACCCGCCCATCCATCTACATGTCTGTTGAAAGAGATAGAGGCTACATCGCTTAACCCATGAAGTTAAAATTTGCTACGAAGCCACCTCATGGCTATATGCAGTCAATTCATGTTCGAAAATTGACAATATCGGACCTTAAAGAAAAAAGCCCATATAAGGACTAAACCCTCCTTCAGTAATATGGACATATTTCCGAATTATTCTAAACATTTTTCCATCTACACATTTTATTTATTCATGGTAACGATAGCAGGTAATGAAAAGATTCATCCCAGCATAGTTTTGTAACTTTAATCAAAATTACACCTTTCATTGGAAAAAACGAGGTAATTCCATATATAATATGTAAGAAAAAGGATATTTCTGTCACATCCACGTATTTGGTAATCGTCTATTAGATCATTTTACACTCCATGGACTGCAAGTGCTACATTTTGCCAAAATCTGTTTAGTGCCCGAATCCAATTTTGGACTGATGGGAATTCACTAATTAAAAGCAATAATAATGGTGATTGATATACAATGGGAAGAGGCATCTCAAAATATAAACTTTTAAGAGACAACCCTAGTTTTGTGCTTATTCATTTAAAATACTAAACAAAACGAATTGTGACTGAAAATGCCGGCAAAAGTCAATATATTTTGTATCGGAAGAATGTGTTCTTGAGACCCCGAATTATTTTTTATGAATCGATACTTCGTCGGCAACCAAACGGATCAAAATTGGCCACAATTAAAAAACATGTCCTTACAAGGACAAATCCATCTCTAGACAAGATTCAACTTTGTTAATATATTCTTAAGTTTTGTTCCTTGATTGGAAGCTATAGGCGGTGGAAATTCATAGACATGCGAAAGTACAATACAAGAGCATACGAGCTTTTAGATAGAACTGCTCTTATTGGGCCGTGGTTGTCGAAAAATAAATATATCGGTGGATATTTCAATGGAAAAACTAACATGGTGGCGGACGTTTCGTTGCACCCTCTAGGGTTACAGTGAACCGTCACATTGTCACCAATATTCATACCGCAATTCATGCTTGACAAAATTTATTGTCCTTTGTAGGTATTACTCGTAAATCATTTGACACGGGTCCTATAATTTTTGTTTTGCTGAGAGAAGCATTCTAAAATATATGCATTGGACCCCTAAAAACTTAAGCTGATCGAATCAGTGTAACATACTCATTCGATTTATCTACCGGTGCATGTGTTCTTGCCGCAAGAACGAAACCTATTGTATTACAAATAAGCAACATCGGCCACGTTTGATATAACTTTGAACAAAATTTTTTCTATGAAAAGTGGCAACCCTATAAAACATATGTTTTAAATTTCAAGACGACACGTTGTTTAGTATATTTAGTTGAATCGTCAAAAGTAAACAATATCAATGAATTTTTAAACTTGGGAAAATTGCTCAGCATTAGAATTTCAATATTGGATGATCGTCGGCTGAAGGTGCGTGAGCTAGCTGAAGTGCTAGGCATTTAAAAAAGTGCTATACATCGTATATCCACCGAAGATTTAAAGATGAGAAAGCTGTGCGCCAGATGGGTGCCGCGCTTGCTTTCAATACAGCAAAAATAGCGTCGTGAAAATGTCTGAGTACAGAGAGTGTTTGGCGATGTTTCACCGCAATAAAGCCGAATTTTCGGCATGATTTATAAGCATGGATAAGACATGGGTCCAACACATCACAGCTGAGACAAAGGACAGTTAAAGCAATGGACTGGAATGGAAGAATCGTGTCCAATGAATGCGAAGATAGTTTAATCTGCAGGTAAGGTCATGGCGTCTGTTTTTTTGGGATGCGCATGGGATAATTTTTATATTCAGAAAGGAAAAACCATCAACGGCGAATGTTATGTTAATTTATTCCAGGGTTTAGGCGAGAAATTATGGAAAAAGGTCGCATGTGGCGAAAAGTAATGTGTTGTTTTATCAACACAATGCTCCAGTTCACCCATCCACTATTGCGGTGACCAACATAAATTAATTAAAGTTCGCATTGCTTCATCACGCACCTTATTCGCCAGATTTAGCTCCTTCGGACAATTTCCTATTTCCAAACTTGAAGAAATGGCTCGGTGTAAAAGATTTGCCGGCAATGATTAGGTGGAGCCTGCAGTTGATGGCTATTTTAAGGAGTTTGACAGTTCTTACTATAAACAGGGTATATAAGCTATTGAATATCGCTGGAAAAAGTGTGTTGAGCTAAAAACAGATTGGAAAATATGTAAAATTTTTCCCAAATTTTTTCTGTCTTCTTTGTTAGGTCGGCAAGTTTATGGACCGCCTTTGTAAATTGATAACTTTCTATTCAATAAGACTAACGTTCCGAATCTTCTAACAACACTTACGCGAAAGTTATCGCTTTTTGCAGGAAAATGCAGTACATTTCCTAATCAGTTAATTGTAGCTTCATCCAAGTGTAACCGAATTGAATTGTATGGTTTTCGGGCTACAAGAGGTCTATTTTTGTTGTTATAAATTCTCCCAAGTTCGATATGGTAGTCAGTATCGCTTTTACAGAGGAAATACATCTTCTAGTCTTTTGTTATTAAACTTAGCAAAATATACGCTGCCCACTTAGAGAACTTCGTAAATAATATTATATATCTTACATTCTGTGTGTAATATATATAGTATTAATACATACGAGTATGAAATTAGTCTCTTGCTTTCATATTTTTTCTTTTCAATTCGCCTAAATAGGACTCAATATAAGACCATTCCGAATTTGAAATAACTCAGTAATGCATGATGCAATATATTTCACATAAATTAGAGAATCAATTGCAAATTTGAATTATAATATACTTAAACCATGAGTTTATTGTATAAATATATTACCATTATGTCAAACACATACATAGATGTGTACATAAATAAGAATTCATGAGCAACAAATAAGATTTCTTGGAATGGAAATCCTTTTATTTTATTGGGAATTATTGTAAATTTTCAACAAAGGTGACCAGTGAACTGTGAATGAAAAATGAATTGGAATTCGATTGACAAAACAACAGAAAATAACATTTCATTATATGAGCAATAAAAAGTATATATGTGTACTAGGGTGCCCCTTATTTTCATACAACGGGATTGCGAATGAATACAATAAAAATCTGACGTGAATAAGTTTAGATAAATAGAACAATATTTAAATGGACATTTTATAACATTTTATTTTGCTGTTCGTTTGTGAATCTTTCGTATTGCATGGGAGAAGTAATTATCCTCTTATTGGGGGAAAACAAATCCAGACAGTATCAAGAGTTTCAACACATAAACTCATACAGAAGATTGATATTCTGTTATAACTGGCTATGTTGTGAATAGTCCGAAATTACTAATCTTCAGAGTGCTTTCAGAATGCAATAAAATTGACCAATTAAGCTATGCATTTCCGCAGACACCTTTTCTGTTTAATAACGCAATATTTTATGCAGTAGCGACACGTTTTTAAATTCCTGGAATCTCATTGAAATTAAGGGTTACGCTAATGAAATGTATTCATTCACACATGCACTTGTCTACAACTCCAGAGGCGAATTTCGGTTATAGTTCTATATGGAGCCCTTCTACAAAGGTTTTTTAATGCATCATAAGACATTCCCATAAATATGTGGCTTAGATTTGCAGAAAGACGTTCATGTTGCCGAAGTGCATATCAAGATGTGCGTTAAAGCCAATTTTATTTCATCGGTTTTCAATGACAAACTATTCAAATGCTTCATATTAAATTCGAAATTAACTTAATCTTAAACTTAATATGGATAACAAAAACAAAAAGTTTATCTCATGGCTGGAACATGGGAGAGATTCTTACATTCTGTGAGCCCACATTAGTTCTACTTATATTTCTATGTTGATAGTAGTGATATTTTATTTGCAATTAAATTACAATAAAGGCAGCCTAACTGCGGTAACTGTGGTAATAAGAATTAAACCTGTGGTAATCTTCATGTAGAGCCGAAAATATGATTGTAGCGTCATAAAAAAAAAAGTATTCTCCTCATACATAACATTACAACTTTATAATTATAACGTACAACATTACCTTATCCCTTATTTTTTCGTCGGAGTAGTGGTACCTTGCAAATTTGTATAAAATGGAATGATTCCCTCTCTTATCTATTAATAATACTGTGCGCTGCTGTTTAAAAAATAAGTTTAAATCTTGTTGAGCAAGTTTCCTCCTACTAGTTAAATTCGTCCACCTATGGCACATTGTGTCATGGACGATGTACTGACACATCGCCAGACAAGTGGACGTTTTCCTAGTGTGGTCTTTTTTAACATAATATATCGAATTAGCCTATTCTTCTAGTGAAAATGGTCGTTTTTTTAATACTATAAACTAATCTCTTTCTCGATTACAGTTTTTTAATTATATATATTCGTTTGTACCGTATATTGCCTCCAGTTCATTAATAAATGGTAAAAAATGTTAAAAACAAAAACACTGAAAATGTTCCATTTTTCTAAATGTGTATTCAGTTCTTTTTTCCTTTCCGTAGTATTGAGAACGGCTTGCTAGCTCATCGCCATGTAGGCGCCACGCTAATAGTTTTGCTAGTTCTTTAAAGAAGTATATGAAAATTTATGTATTATTTTCTTTTATAATAAACTACCTTCATCAATGTACGATTTTTGGAAAAAATTTGAAAAATGCTAAATTTTCTGCAAATGTTTGTATCATCAAATTCATTCTTGGTGTCCAAATTTCAAACATTGCCTGCCTATGGTGGCAATGTATTCTTGTGCAAAATTTCAGCCCGGCAGGCCATACAGTGCTTGCAACAGACATCTAGATAGCCGGACATCCTTGAATTTACATTTGCTTTTATGACGAAAGGCATATATATGTATATGCTTTATGGGGTAATTGCAATGATGAGTAATTGCAATTGAAATGAAAAATACTTAATATTTCCCCTCTCCCATCCAATACTGCTGGATATAATTATTGTGGGGTAGTTAATTTGCCATATTCTTTCATATAAATTAATGTAGAAAGGAGTCACTAGTCGGGAGCAAATTTTTTTTTACTTACAGAGTATCACTGGGTAAACGAAATTTGTGAATAAAATATTTTTTCGCTCCATAAATATAAAGAAAAAAATCAACTTACATTTATTTTTGAGTACTTTCGGTTCTCTACATCCAAATCGCTCTTACAATTCAAACAAATATACGCACGCTCCAAGTGTGCACGCTTCGTTGGCATGAATTGCATTTGAGAGAATTGGTAGCTCCCAAATATAGTTTCTAGTAAAGTTAAATAAAACACACATAAAGCTATGATTTCGATGAATCTTTTATTTCATTAAAATGCTTTCACCTCAACATTATGCACGAAATACAATTCCATTTAAATGACCGCTTCCGAATTGGTAGCAGTAGCGAATCCTTTTGAGGTAGTTTTCGAAAAGATATGACCCAATAGCACTTCCAGACAATAATGCGCACCAAACAGTCATTTCTTTTGGAGGCAATGGCTTTTCCATAATTACTTCTGGGTTCTTTCTTGTTGACGTAACCACAGAGTGAGAAGTAAGCTTCATTGGTGAAGAAAATTTTGTTCAGTTGAAAGCCCACTTTTGAATCATTACTTTGGTAGTAAGTTTTAACTATTTTTACGCTTTGTTCGGTTAAGCGATCGATATTCGTAAATGGCAAACCTTTCACTAAATAGACACTTCAGATGCCAAATATTTAACAGCTGACAGGCTTGTCAGACCCGCGGTTTTGAAATCACAAAATGGATAACTCTATGCAATGGGTATGGCTTAAAGACAATGATGCATTGTTTTCGCCATTACTTTCTCTACCATCGTTTCTTTCTGCTTGTCGTCTTTCGGTCACATTTCCATTATTATTATTATTATTTTTTTTTTATTAACAGCTTTAAATGGGCCAATCTCATCCGAATCCGGTAAATTCGATTCAGTTGAGGGAAAATGTGCTTGCCGCTAGACTTAGCGAAATATTGTTTAACTTTACATAGAGAATTTAAACAGAGGGAAGAAATAAAACAACATTAATACAACTTAGTTTAATACATGACTTTGTTTAATATACTGAATCACCAGATAAATGTGATCAATCGTCTTGATTCTCGTAAAGTTGAAAATATTTTGTGAAACAATTAAAAGCCTTTTTTGTGGCTTATATTTTATCCAAAAAAATTGATGTAACGTCTTGTATATTTCAATAACGGTAGGAAGGTTCTTGTATTCTCTTATAGCGAATATTACAAATTTTAATAAGTTAAATTGTCCTACATTTTGAAATATAAATTCAAATTGTATCCTCTTGTTAACTCTTTTCACTATAAATTCAGCAGTAAATTCATATGTTAGGCGCACACTATGAATAAAATATTAAAATATGTCTAACAATATCGACAAAATATTTATAATTTATTAAAAATTGGTAACCATTACCTTAATTTACATTTAACACTATTTTACTTTAGACCTAATATTATTTTAACACAATTGTAAAAATTTTGAATACATTGAAGCACTCAGAGTCAAATTCTTACCGCAAAAGTAGTTATATATTAAATTGATTATTTGTAGTCCTTCGTAGAGGGCCCATTGAACATATTCTAGTTACTGATTCCGCTGCTGGAAAATCATCCTGTTCACGTTTACATGAATAGGTCCATAAGTGTATGAGAACTACAGACTCACTTACTTGTATATATTCGAAATGAAATGTATATCTTCCACTTCGTCCTTGTTTGTAACCAAAAAGATGGTATGGGTTGCTCACCGAACAGAAAGAAGTCTCTGAGGTCGAATGAATGCGCTTCGATTCTCCAAGAGCTTAGAGCATCTTTGAACTTGTATGCGCACAATAATATTATTTGTTTTAGTGGAAATACTTACATGCTACCCCGCAGCAATATTCTGGCGTATAAGTATATTTGAAAAATCTGCATACACCGACACGGAAATAGCCTACTACAAGTCATTAATTAATTATTAATTTTCATTAATTTTATTAATTTTTATTAATTATTAATTATTAATTTTTTTCATTATTAATTTTTGAAATATCATTTGTATTTTCTATAGCCAACAATCTAGATGTAAAGACTTCTTAATAATTTGGTAGAAAAGTAGTTCAGAGTTCAAGCAGGTTTTATTTGAATCACGCCGTGAAGCCCTTAACCACGTTAGGTATATTACAATGCGGTTGTCAGAGCCTCGGGCTGAGATAGGCTATTAAACTTGGAATTTCCAGCAATAGGGATCGACGATTTTGAGAGCAAAATACCACAACTGTCGGTTCTTTCTACCAGGCAGGAGATACCAAATTGGGTATGTCAGTGAAAGATATGGTCTTCAGTAACTCCTAATTCGTTGACTACAGCCAGTTTTTTGTACAGCTCTGCAATGGTTGGAAAATTAAAAAAAACGACCTATTAACCCAAGATCCATCTGGTGTTTCCATACAAAAGCCCGACTTAATCCATATATTCTTGGGTTCATATTTTTAACCCGGCTATGCCACGTTCGGTAGAATTTGATACAGCTGAGAATGAAAACAGAGGACGTTGCACAAATTTAAAATTTTCACTGTAATCCTTTATTCTTATACTGTTAATTAATTTTTTTGTCAATACTACTGCTTTATAATGTTTGGTAAATTATGAACAAATCGACCGAATAACCACAGGTAACTCCAATACAAAATTTCTTCATTTAACCCATATATTCCAAAGTTCATATCCCTCATACAGTTGCTTTTAATTCAATATAAATTTGTACATTTCAAGCGCTTCGTTAATTTAATTTTGCGAATGGAAATGGACTGCTTTGCCATGGCCCTTAACGTGCCAAACATACAAGTTTGTCCGTTTAGCAAATATCAACGGCTACTATTTAACATCTAAACGAAAGTTGTAATTGAAATTCTTTCATTATTTTTATGTTTATCGAGAGTATTTCTTGGTAAGAAACTATCAACTTTTCACACACCATTTTTTGCATCAACACAAAAGAACTTTGATAGAACGCGCACCAAATTTAGATGTCACGAATCGCCCAACAATATTCTTTTACAGAGATTTGAGAGGGGAGTTTGGAAAATCAAAAGTGTATGTTTCGGCAAAAACGGATTCACTCTGACATATATTTACCTCAAAAAAATTATTAAATATAAAAAACAGCGGGGATTAGCATTGGTTTCCAGAATTTATTTAAAAGATTATAACTTAGAGGAAATACAGATTTCTGAGTAAAGCCAATTTTGTCTTAGTTCATGGAATTAGAACTGACTTTAGCAAATTCTCTAATAGATCAGTCGACATAAAGCTTACTGTAAAGCACTCAATCTCATTATAATTAAGGACTTTACATGTAAACATCTCAACTGCAGTGGAGATGATAAATTTAAGATTTATATCCAAGAATTTGCAAACGTAGGTTCTGGGAATAAAAAAAAAGCTATAGTAAACCAAAATACTAGTTTACCAATGTCGAATCAGTCAAATCGTAGCACTTTCCCCAGGCCTGCTTCACATTTTTGAGATATAGCAAAGAAGTAACAATTTACGAATTTCAAAAGTACTTAAAGTTAAAGAATGCAAAAATTCAGATATACATCGGGGAGTTCTTCAAAAGGAGACATTTTCTAAAATCCCTGATAGGTTATTTTTGGAGAGTCTTTAAATTAAAATCAGTACAGAATTTAAAAATCGTACTGAAATATTTTCGCTCCGGAAATAAGTAGTAGAGGAAAGCCGAAATAAAACATATCTTCAACAAGTTGTTAACTTAGTGACTTCGACTATACAATATGACGAACCTACGATAGATTTATTTTAGATCAGATAAATTTCTTATTGGTTATAATCATCTAGTACTAAGAACAATATTTTGTTTCGATTTGGTAATATAACATAACAACATAACAGGAAACAATAGTTTCGATCGGGGAAATTACTATGTTAAATATTACTTTACTTTTAAAAAAATGTTGACGAAGGGTTTACTGGGATTTGATAGCTTTATTACGATAATGTGCACGAATGTGGCCTGATGACACATTGTTCCATTCTTAGCGAAGAGCAATCTTTAAGGAGTTGACTGTCTCACATTTTTCACTTAATATTTTAGCCTCCATATGCACACATGCGTTAGGTTTAAGTCTGGGGAATATGGCGGCCATTGTTTTGAAGAAATTAAGTGAAGAACTTTTTACCGAGTCTTCTTGAAACGTCTTATGGTTTTTACCTGTAAAAACAACATGCAAATTTAAGCACCTTTGCTTTTACTAGGAGAACTGCCTTTTGTGCAGGTGTCAAATCTCCCACTTTTCGTAGTTTGTAGTAGTTAAATTTTGTTCTCACGTAACTCCCATAGCTCATTAAAAATGTCTGATTTTTCATCCAAATATACAGCAATAACTCTATTGCATTTGAATTCCATTTCGACAACTTTTTTAGCTGCGACACAAAATGATATACTTCTGTAAAGTTGAAAACAACGTAACAGACTGACGCTTGCAAAAAAAATAGCTTTTTGATTGCAGAGTGAATTTGATACCATTTCTATTTAATATTATCATCTCATCATGGAAAGAATTAGATGCAAATATCTCTCTAAACTTACTAAATTTTAACATCAGATTTCGTGTCCTATGACGAAAAAAAAATTCGAGTTTAAGAAAAACAATAATTACCAACTGTAGACTATAATTTTGGAATCTAGATATGAAGCTGTATGATGTCACTCGTCTATGTCGACAAACCTATGCCATTTATGGTATTGGAAAACAATATTGTTTGAGTTTGTTAGGGAGACGTCAGCGAGTTTTCCCAAAATATATATTCTTTTTTTGTTTCTTACAGCGTTGTTTTAATCAACATTTATATTAAGTATTTTAACAAGCATGAATTGAAATCGAATCAGTGAATTACATTTGTGCTTGACATGGCATAGTTAAAATTATCTAGCATAAGTCTGAAATGGATCGTTTTGTTCGACAATTTGTTGTCATTTTGAAGATAATTTCAGTATATCTCTCTCATAGAAACCTTTACTCTTATTAGCAAAAACAAACTGGCTGAGTTGATTTTCGCAAGCTTCTTATTAGGCGAATTTTTTACCAACAATATCAACAGGAGCAGGTGGTAGTCACCTCATGACAGGTCCGGACTATAAAATAGATGTGAAGGGTGGCATAAGTAACGTTAACGGCGACTATATGTAATGCGTTCTTGTGCATCATTTGGTTTTAACTCGTGAACCAATTCCATCTTATATGGAAAAAGTTGTAACATATGTAAAATTCTTTGCAAAGACCGCCTAGACATCTCAAACTGCTGAGAACGTCGCCTGGTGGAAGTTTCGGAGTTTTCCTCAATACGCACGCGGAAGATCACAGACAACCTCATGTTGCCCAAAACGCTGAACCAATCGGTAAATTGTTGGAGCGCTAAGAGCATTTCTAACATGAAAGAAATTTCGATATGATCTAAATAATCGAATGCTGACTTTCAAAGTAAAATTTAACAACTGTGGTTCTTTGCTCTGTGCTGAGCCTTTCCATCATAAATTTCCCAAGTATTATTTAGTTAATTCTGTAAAGAGACGAAAAAAAGACTTTAACAAAAAATGTATTCACTGATCAAATCTTAACGTACTTGCGTACCTCCCGATCAACCTTCTGAAGCTTCTCACGACTCACCACCGATGTTTGTGGTCTGGTGTTGTGTTAATGGGGCACAATCCCTCTTCTATTGGCCAATACTGGTTGTATATAGGCAGTTCGGAAATGGTTCAATTTTCTTTCAGTTCAGCAGTCATTCGCAGGTGGAAATTCTGTCCATCAAGTTCTTTTATGTGCCACCAATATCGATCTTCTGTTTATGTCCACCCTTATTCAACTGAGGTGTTTGCACCCGAGCAGTCGAAAAAGTACTTACATGACGGCAAGACTTGATGATTTCCATTATTCTATCCACATTTTTGACAATTGGCCTTCCAGAATTTGGCGCATCTTGGTATCAAAATTAGCGGAACGGAATCGTCGAAACCAAAATTTCTGACTATTGGCTTTAATAGTAACAATACTATAATAACTGTTTACATTTTTAGCCACTTGGTTTACACTTTCGCCTACATCGAAGAAAAACTGTAAAAGTAGCATATTTTCTCTCTGCAGGTGTTTATCTTTGGTGAGTGCTAATACTGTCAAAGTAGTTTTGTAAGTACGAAATCTTATCTTTCTAAATTCCTTTTACAATCGGAGAAATAATAGATTTCATTTTACTAAACTTTTATACGCTTTTAGAAAACAAAGCTGAATTATTTTATTTAGTGAATTTTTTTGTACGTTTTTTGAAGTATATTTTATTTGTCGAGTGAAAACTAACTTTTTATAAAGAAAAGGAAATTAACAAATGACGTTTTCACATAGCAGGAATTTCTACTTTCCCGGGAAATACAAAAGTGCGGGAAAAGAAAAGCTCTAAATACAGATTGCAATATTTTATGCAGCCAGGCAAATAATTCGGTTCATATGCTATCCAAGCAAATGTCATCTATCCTGTGGGCAACATTAAGCTAAATGTTCTGAGTAACTTACGTAATTGTGATTTTATTCGAATTATATCATTGGAGAGCTCTCTTTAGGAGCACAAGTTTGAAATCGATAATGTCACTTTTGAAACTGTCAAAATGTGTAGAGTTGTCAAAAATTTTATTGCAAAAATTGTCAAATGTATATTTTTAGAATTAACTCGTTTTGTAAAAAAACTCATGTATTACCGACAGCATTTAAAATCCCTATTTACTATTTGATATATGAAACATCAAACTTTTGTAATTTATATAATATCTCAAAAAATAGATTAAAAATGAAACATTCTCGCTCCTGAAATATTACAAAAAAAATGTGTTTCTCAGAGTTTTAATATAATAAATTGTGTATGGTTCGGCAGGAACGGGTTTACTCTGAAATATATTTACCTCAAGAGATTTATAAAATAATAAAAAACAGCGGGGATTAGCATCGTTTCCAGAATTTATTAGAGATTATACCTTGCAATAAATACAGGATTATGTATTCAGCCAAACTCGCCTTACACGTATGGGGGGAGAATCAGAACTGACTTGAGCAAATCAAACAAATTCTCTAATAGATCAGTCGACATAAAGCTTACTCTAAAGCACTCAATCCCATTACAATTGAGGACTTTACATGTAAACATCTCAATCACATTGGAGATGATAAATTTAGGATTCATATCTAAGAATTTGCAAACGTGGGTTCTGGGAATTAACAAATTGAAAGCCAAAATAAAACTTTGAAGTTTTAATGTAGGGTGTTAAATTAGAAATGCTGTTTGCATTGAACCAATGATTCCACAACCATTTTAATAGTATTTTCTGTTATATTTTACAAACTTAAGTTGTTGCAACATCGTTTGCCAAATTCTCCTTCTATTGTTATATTTGCTTTTTCAATATCAATAGATTTCCTATAGCACTTATGTATACAACAAATATGAATATTATTATAGTTTATTGTTGTTGCTGGGGGGTTTGATTCCTTTTTTTCATATTTGAGGATTTTCTTTGCCACATTGAATGTCTCCTTTTACCATTGTTGTTATTGTTGTTGTCGAAGTACTCAAACATGCACCATTATTGGCAAAGCTGCATTTGCTGTTGTTGAATATTTTTACACTGCTCTGGAATCACATACTCGTACTATGTTAAGTACTTCAGTTTGCTTTGCTTTCTCGTCCGTATGTGCGACAGCAGCTCAGCCAGATTTGTTGTTAACACTAAGCTTTTTCTACAATGATGGTTTATATTGGAATTGTAAAACATAGTAGTTATTGCTAATGTTTTGATATTTTCCGTACTGTATTGTGGATTTTCAGCTGGTGTCTCAAATAACAATCAAACGTCCTCTATTTCATACGAAATATTTTTCCTGAATTGCCACATATGTTGGTATTCAATAAGTCAAATTGTATATAATTTTGTTATATACAATGAAAATTAATTTGCTCATTGATTCCTGCTAATAGAGGGGTCGAAAATTGCTAATTTTGTTTTAAGGTACTCCGATTTATTCGATTATCTTGCAAAGAGTTGAAGGTTTGCCGAACGCAATTTTTTATACAAAGTATTTTGCACCCTTTCGTTAAGGACAGGAAAAACCTATACATTTTTTATTTTGATTTTTGAGATTTGAATGTTAATTTTACATTTTCTCGTTTATCGTAGAGTCCAGTAATGGAACCATTTGTCAATTTGTCGTTTGCAATACGACAACATTTGATAAATCAGACAATTAACGATGCCCCTTTTGGTACCTACCACAAGAATGGCCACTGTAACTCATATATGAGTATTCTTGGGTTAATACCTTTTATTCGCAGTACATTCAGTGAAATTTCGGACATGTTAAGCATTCGCTAGAGTTGAACTTGGGAATGAAAATGGGAGATAATGCCAACCCTTTCTGGTATATCATACATAAATTGGGTGGTTCTTCAAAATTTATTGCTTCCTTTGCTTCAAACTTCAAACTAGTATAAACTACTGCAGTGACCTATATTTTACTCCATTGTATTGATTTGTAATGCTAGGTTCCACACCTTCTAAGTGGTTGCTATGAATTCAGTCAAATTAGGCCAACGTCGTGCGCTTGATATACTTAGCCCTAGGAAAGCAAACGAACCTGATTGCCTCTCCCATTCAGATATTTCCCACACAAATATACCATAGAATTTCAGAAGATCGTTCAGTTTGTGTAGCTACGATCAGGCAAAATATTAGGCTGTGTCAAATTTTAAGAAGTTTTGCCAGTATCGACTTATCTACCAGCCAGCCGGAGATCGGACACCCATCCATCGACTTAAAAAGTCATAATACATATTTGATCAAAAGATAATAGGTGCTTCACACGCTTCCTTCTGGTTGTTAAACTTTGGGCCGTTTCAAATATTACATATATTCATTCCTTCGCCAGAGTTTGTAGAAATAAAAAAAAATAAAGAAATACAACAGAAACTCAAACAATTTTCATAAATCTAATATGAAATATGTTCTAGTATATTGAAATTAAAACAACTGAGCTTTGCAATTTATTAGGAATTGTGAGTGTATCACAACAGCAAAAACTATACTGACACTTTTTAGGGAAACGTTTAAAGCATTGCGTAATCAGAATCAAAATTATTTATAATTTCGTTTCGGGATTCGGGAATCAAACGAATTTGCAGAGGGTTTTGCACCGTCTTTGAACGGAAATACATGAAAGCAATTTTGCGATTTCTGGTTTATAATGAGCGAAATATAATTTGTTGACAAGAAGCGCCATCAATTTTATCAGATTTTACTCCAATCGACACAATACTCGTAGTCACCCCTATTACTGGTACAGTACTGTTGTTCCTATTCATCTGAAACACCTATAATTTTAATACTGGCTCCTCATGCGAGGCAAGTATTTGTAATTTATTACGAGCTGTTGAAACCAAGTGAAACCATCGCTAAAGATCGGTGACAACTGCAAATAGTGTGATTAAGCCGAGCTATGCCCGAAAAATGCCCACAATACGCACAGAGGAACGAAAAAGAGATTCTTCAGCATGACAACGCTCGGCCTTTACGTGGCCAATCCCGTTAAAACCTACCTGGAAATGCTGAAACCCCATTCGTCATATTCAGCTATTGTGCCGACAATTATCACTGTTTCGTTCAATGGTACACGGTCTGGCTGACCAGCAAGAACATCAAGGAATGGCTATATTCGTGGATAGCCTCAAAAGATGACCAGTTTTACGGTGAAGGAATTGAACTTTGCCAGAAAGATGAGAAAAAGTAGTAACTGCCGATGGGCAATACTTTTAATTAATCATTTGTGAACATGTTTTGATAATAAAGTTGTATTTTTGTTGTATTATATATACTTTGTATTTATATATACTTTATGGAGTCTAATTGGTCTAATTGGTGGTAGTTAATAAAAAATTAGTAATACTGGAAATACGATACAAGATATTTTAAAAGGCTGCACTAACTGGCCTGGGTATTGAAAAGTAAAAAATCGGAAAAATGCGGAACAGTATAAGAGGTGTGATAAAAAAACGATTTTTTTCAAATTTCGTGAGTTACGTATGTTCGATTTTCGCATTTTTTCTGTTATGTTGATACACATGTCTGTTATATATGTTGACAATATCAGCCATTTTGGATTGTCAGTTTGTTTTTGACAGATAAAATGGTTAGTCGTGTCTTGGTGTGCTCTTCGATTTTACTATTCGAAAAAATGGATCAAAAAACTGTATTAAGTTTTGTGTAAAAAAATGAAAGTAAATGTGTAAGGACATTTGAAATGTTGTCAAGTTCGGGCAAATGTGAAGGTTTTGCTCCCTTTTTTTCTTCGATTGCAATGATGTGGTACATCATGAATTCTTGCCACAAGGTCGTACGGTCAATAAGGAATACTACCTTGAAGTTATGCGCCGTTTGCCCGAAGCAATTCGTCAAAAACGCACAGAATTGTGGAAAAACCAATCATGGATTGTGCACCGTGATAACGCACCAGCTCACACATCGATGCTTGTGCGTGAGTTTTTGGCCAAAATCAAAACCGCAAGCATGCCTCAACTACCGTATTCACTGGACTTGGCCCCCGCTGAAGACACCGATGAAAGGAAAGCGTTTTGCTACGATTGAGGAGATAAAAGAAAAATCGAAACAGAAGCTGTTGGCGATACCAAAAAGCGCGTTTTAGAAGGGTTTCGAGGATGAGAAGAAACGTTGGCCTAAGTGACTTATATCTGAGGGGGACTACTTTAAAGGAAATAAAATAGAAATTGATGAATAAATAAATACTGTTTGAAAAAAAATTTTAAATAACGGTTATTTTTTGATCACACCTCGTATATAAAAGGAAGTAGTTTTAGGTACGCCCAATCATGGGATGATCTAGCTATACTTCCGTAGATATTGGCAGTGTGACTCGCAAGTGTTGTGTAAAAAAATCAATTTTATTTTATGTAACTAATTGGTTTTAAAGATTATAGAACGTAAATATCCTCCATGCTCTTTCACGCAATGCGACACCTTATTATTCATTGCGTTCTGTAGGGTTGAAGTCGAGATTGCCTCAATTATTGTTTTAATGGACTATTTAAATTCAATAAAATTGCTGGGCTTCGTTTTATAGAATTCTTGCTTGACATAACCTTATAAAAACAAGTTTGGTGCAGTCAGGTCAGGTGATCTTGGAAGCCAGCGAAAAGTAAGGTTTCTGGATATTAATTTGTTTGGGAATTTTTGTTGGAACTCCGCCATAAACAGTCTGGCTCTGTGTGCAGTTGCTCCACCTTGCTGATACCAAATCCTGTTGACAAAAACTCCTTCAACATATAACGGTCACCATTGAGAGCTGAAAGTAGCATGATTCGTGTGCCACCCTGTAGTTTACCGACACATGTCTAACTGGATAATGTAATACATTAAGTTATAATAAATTTACAGAAACCGAATATATAGCTTTTGGGTGTCAACATGAGTTTTTTTCCCAACTTAATAACGCTATAATGAAAATTCGTGCCGTGGAATTTGTGTACTATTATGAACTTTTCAAGGAAAAAAGATAGAAAATATTCCAGTGCCTGTATCCATTATTTTTCCAAAAGTAACGTTATTATTAATACTTTGAAGCAATATATAGTTATAGTTATTGAAAGCAACCTGGAAGCACTTTTGCTGGAAATATATAATCGCCACATGTTGCTACATTGCCACTAATGAAGATGTTCTCTCATTTGGAGAACTTCCGATTGTCTGGGTGATATTTTCTCATAAGTCTTCAGTTTCATTCCATTTTATATAACTAAGGTAGTTTAATGAAAATATTCTGTTTCTTTGTTGAAAAGTATTAAATAATTGTTCGTTCTCAATCTAAATACCAAAACTATTTTCATTTGTTTGCCGCTATACTGAAGCTATGGGTAAACTTTTTCGAGTGCTACGCGAATGCAATAGGGTTACGACATGTCCTACGATATTTCTCAAATTGTTGTGGCATGATTGTCAACATTTAATGTTGTAAATTGTATGTTTGTCTTATTTGTATATATAAATATTATTCCTTGTTATTCCCATAATAAAGGGTGTTAGTAATTTGCTGGGATGTGTGACTGTGTTAGTTTGCGTTTTCTTCTTTAGTATACTCGTATATATTTGTGACTTCTGTTTTGGATATTTTTGTGTGTTTTTTTTCTCTTCGTTTCTCGTTTTCTATTATTTTATCAATATTTATAAATAAATAAATTATTATTTGCCCAAATTGTACTACACGCATTTTATTTTTGCAAATACACACATGGTTGGACATATGTATGTACCCTACATAAAAGTGTTGGTTCTAAATTACTTGATATTGGAGTTGATTGCTGAAGGATCAATTGAAATTATCAGTAGCATTAGAATAACATTCCGACAAAGGTACTAAATATGTTTGACCGACATTTATTTCCGAGCAAATTAATACGATATTTGACATTTTACTTGATATTTGAGCTGCCCAAATGTTGCCCGAAAATATCGATACCCAATGTTAAGGTTTGCGAAAGTTCTGACATGTGGTAACCAAATGCTTTCTTGCAGGAGGATGTGATGATGAGCTATCAAAGGCATATTAACTCAGGCATGAAATGACAGGTGCCACTTTCACTTCCATGAGAATTCACACAGGTGGATCGTGTGGCTTTGCTTCTCAGGAATGCATACAAAGAAAAATGTTCGAAGCATTGAAAAAATTTCTGTTGAAACTAAATGGGGTTTGAAACCAAATTGGGTAAAGTAAAAGTTCTTTAATTATTGTTTCTCTTAATCGTAGATACGACATTCTTAGAAAATTTCTCCGCTGATCCAAAACCTTTAAATAGCACAAAATGTTGCATAAACTGAATAAGAATCAAAATTGATTGTGGTTTATTTCTATTGTAAGAATCTGAATATAAATTGTTTGTTGTGTCGGATACTCGTATATGAATTTGGATAAGAATCAGAATCAATATTTGATAAGATTTTCATTATCTGATAACATATTTGAAAACATTTTGCATAGCTTTGATTCGAATGCCAGAAACTAGCAGAAATCAAAACTATTCTGCAGTTCTCGAAAACAATCAGTAACCCATTTTTAAATTTCTCTTATCCCATATGCGAAATTCAACATGTGCTGGAGCAAAATAGAACAAATATATGCAATGAAGGTCAACATGGTAATGCCAGAGAATAATGTGGAAATATTTTGTGTTTTCGTGCCATTGAACATATGTATTTTTGGTAAATCTTAAATATTATCAATGAAATTATTAAACCTACACTTTGTGCCTTTTTATTAATAACACATGTAGTTTCAAATTATTATTTAAATAATAATGAAGTCCTATAATGGCGAATGTAATCTATTACAGTATCAAACGAAATTTCTCTACAAAATGTATGCTTTCCAACATTCAAATATATAATTCTTATACTTAATTTTTTTCTAAGATATCACAACTTTCTCGGTATTTTGCACAGTTTCAACCTACTACACTTTCCAAAATAATTTACAAACCACTTTGCTCATCTTTGCTTGTGAGAGATTATTTGGCCAAAAACAACACCGTTATCATGCCTCAGCTAACGTATTCACCAGATTTGGCCCCCTGCGACTTTTTCCTATTCCCAAAATTGTTCTTCTGTTCATCTTTGATCCATTTTTTTCGATAGTAGAAAATCGCATAACACGCCAAACACTTGTCTTATTTATGCCTCTCACAAACAAAGTAAATATGCTATATGGATAAAACCGTTAACATATCGTCGAGACGGTAACCGAAAATCGAATGTACGTAGCCCGCGAAATTTGAAAATTCAACATACTTTTTGAACACACCTCGTACAAACCTAAACCGTATAAATCGGAAAAGCTTGGATTCTTTTTAATTTAAATAAAAATTTTTAACTTTGTTAATTTAATTAGTTAATTCGGTAACAATAAATTTAATAATATTCATATAAGAAACTTAAGAGGAATTCAAAAATAGAAATACAGATTCCCCTGCCGTACGGTCATCAGAAGTTCATTTTACGTTTCAATATCTTCAATTATAGTTTTTCGAATTAACTACTAACTAGTCGTCCACTATTTTATTTTATTAAAGTTTCTTCCAATTACTTCTGTTTATGCAAAAGAACTGTCATTTTTTTTTTTGAGATTTGTAATTTCCCAATTACGACTGTTATCGCTACTTTAACAATTTTTATAAATTTTTAACATTGAGAGTAGCAGCCATGGTTGTTATATATGTGGAATTTGCCCACCACTGAGTGACTTTAATTTTAGATGCAATGTTTTTTCTTTTGGAATCTTCAACACGAAATCTGTGAGGTTTTTATATTAAATGTGATTTCCCAAAAACCAATCAATTTTTTGTGGATAAGCTTTCAAAATGTACAGAGCAAAATATGATTTTGCTGCAAGTATGTCGAAAGATGATTGGCTTCCCTTCTTGCATACTGTGGCTCGGATACAAAACATCACCGATTTTCATGTTGAAATTTATTAAAAGTTTCAATTAGTATAAATAAACCGTCGCTGTGATGTATTTTTTATGCTAAAACTGGCTTTGTACGCAATGGAATTACTCTGTGGAAATTTAAAACACAACTTCCTTTAATAATTTTTATTATTCCAGTAATTCGCGGAAAGTAGGATGATTTTGCACGAATACTCTAAGTGTAGCTCATGAGACAGTTTGAAAAAATAACCAAGAAAATGAAATAAATCAACTTATTTATTATTACTATTATTATTATTATTTTTTTTTTTATACTTGTTTATTATTAATTTAGTCAATGGTTTTAAACGTGAAATGTCATTTTGCGGGGCAGTTAGATTATTAGGTAGTCATTAAAAAAAATACTTCGGATATTGATTATTTTTATAAAAATAATATGGCATGATTCGCTCTTTAATTTTTCAAAAATATTAAAAAATAATATTGATCGGCTAATCTTCATATTAGATAAAGTTAATCGAAAAATACTTCTTTCAAGTGTAGACCCTCATGGAACATAACGTGGTCTGCTCTGCTCTTAGCCAAGTTATCCATATCGAGAATTTGAGTTTTAGGTAACCCCAATGGAAAAACACTAAGATGTGTGATATCATGTGCAGTACGAAGTCAATGCACTTGTCCAAGGTGCGAAATTAACTTTTCACACAAATGTTGAAATCAAATGGCAATATCAGGCAGCTAATAATCCATTACTCTTGCTCGTAAATGCCATTCACAGTTTCATTTCGTCCGGCCTAAGTTTTGAAGAAATATGAACCACCGTTGTTTTGCCTCGAAGAAATGGCTGTTATCGAATACCTTCGGGTTTTTCTTCAGCCAACACATGACAGATTAGTTTATTGACATTGGCATTAATCCACGGAAATGATCCACATTACTGAAGAAAATTTTCTATGAAGGCATTTATTTATAAATGACAATTTATATAAAATCACCTGATTAACAAAGCACGTCCCGGCCTTCGATCTAAGTTTTACTTCAATAAAATTTACTTCAATTCAATAAAATTTCATAAACTTTTTTTAAATATCGCTCTAAAAAATGGGTAACAATGCAACTACGACCTTGCTACCTCTCACACAAAGTATCCGATTTTTCGGAATTCAATCTTTCTGCTGTAATATAGAATTTTAACCACTTTATTAGTTTATAACGTTAAACATTCGGCCAAGTAATCACGTCCATTTTGTTGTATCCTATAAGAATGGCCAATTTAAACGTCTTAGGTTTCTTCGCTTAAGTAAGTTGTTCTAAATACAGTCAAATTTGGAATACCTCTTGATCTGCTTGATAAACTTAGCTCGACATGGAAGGAACGGCACGGTTTTTTACGTTACTGCTTTGAAATAAAGAATAAATGACAAACTTTTTGGGAAGGAGAGTGAAAATGTGCATTGTCCAAGCAAAGGCTCAATTAGGCCAATTTTTTCTATTAGACCGATTTCTATGGCATTCTATAGATGTAGCGATTTAGCACAAAGTAAATTGATGCACCAAGAATGCCCTATTCGTATACAAAATTTACGAAAAATGAAATATTCAAATTCGGGTTTGTCTCTTCATTACCAATAAAGAATCTGGTCGCAAACCAGTACAGAAATTGTGATTAGCTAATTAAAAGTAGTAGACGGGGGTAAAATGGCTTAAAACGATTTGGAAAATCCACTTTATTCAAAGATGTTTTCAGTCCTTATATGGTTATGGTTTTTCTAATAAGAACCTCTTAGAATCTAGAAACACAGCCTACTTACGAAATTTCAATATCTTAACACCGGCTTTTCTGTTGTAGTTTCACCAGACAACCGGACGAATGGAAAGATGGATAGAAATATAGTGCTTGGGAATAATAGACTTATTACAACCAAGGCAAATATTATGCATAAACAAGTGAACAGGCGGTACAAATTCGTCCGGGCCGAAGCTTATGTACCTTCCGCCATGGGGGAGACTTATTTTGTTTTGAGTAGTGTCGAATTTTTTAGAGGTGGGTTAGTTCATTATTTGAGCAAATTTCATTCCACTGACCTTTTTTCTAAAAAAATGTTAGCCACTTTAGAATCTAATCTTTGCATGGTTGTATAATATTTTCGTCCAAAATTTCTGCCATTTGGCTCGAGCTTTTCGTCCACTGTCATGCTTTCAAGAAAGAGGTCAGCCTAAATATTTGTTACTTAACTCGGGATAATTTTGATGGGACTTTGTTATAGATTTCGAAATATACCAGGTTTTAAAATCACACTTAGACAACAAAGTTTGTCATTATGGCGTGAACAATCCACTTAGGGTATACGGCATAAATTCCTAATGCGTACTAAAAAAAATTTGGTTTGGGTTGATCTAAGTAATTTGTTTGTGGGTTACCAGAGAGGACAACTTACGAGTTAAGGATTAGTGGGGAAAATTAAATTCAATTTGTGTGTGGGAATCGCCACAAGGATTGTGGCAATGCATACCATGCTCAGAACATAATTAATAAAACGCATAGCGTGTGCCAAATTTAACTGAATTCAGTATGACTGCTCGGAAGGTATTAGGCTAAACATGTAAAGGTTAAGACGCTTATTTGTATGGGAGGTACTATAACCGGCGTGGTTTCTTGTCCGATTTTTCTGAAATTTTACAAAAATTATAAATAAATTACAAACAATGGAAATGAGACTTGAGTCAATATTTATATTCTGAAAAGCACCGACCAATTGAATGAATATCATGTCAAGGATAAAGCGAGAGCAAAAATCAAGAGTCAAAACCGCTTAAAAATTTAGACGTCTAGCTAAATTTTCAACGGGGAATATTATTTGCGTTATGTTTCGTTTTCATGAAGCTTTTCGTAAACAAATTCCGGATTCATGAGCAAATTCCTCTTCATTTTTGCACTATAATAATATGCCAGCTAAAACTGCATTAGTTCTCTGTGAATTTTTCGCAACAAATTCAGAATATATCGCTCCACAACCAGCATATTCGCCTTATTTGGCATTATGCAACTTCTGACTATTTCCTAAACTTAAAAGATCACGTTGGGGACACGATTTTGTGTCGAGCAAAGGGTCTCAGAAAATACCTCGGGGTGATCTGAAGCATGTATCCCAAGGATAAGCTATTTGGCATGCTTCAAAGAATGGAAACAAAGTCATCATAAATATGGTTTGTCCGGGGAGAATACTTTGAGAGCTTTGAAATAGGATTGGGTGAATAAATAAAGAATATTATATAAACTGATCTTATTCTTTGCAGCATATATAATTTTGAATTTATTGTTTTATTAGAAATGACAATTATGACAGTTTGTCAAAACATAAGCAACTGTGAAACCGCGCTTAGACGGCATTAATTGTGTAAATAATAGTAACAAAAAATATTTTCTGTTAAATCATCACATGGAGATTTTACGTATTTTTTTTTTAATCGCTGCTTGAAGAATTGTTATGCTTGTAAATTACACAAAATATTGAAATAGAATTTGGAATTAAAAATGCACCTAAATAAGGGTTACATCAGCCTTATATAAACTTGAATTGGGGGTGTTAGCAACCCCTTAGTTCGTTTTTCTTTGTGAAAGCAGATGTATACTTCCCGAAAACTCAGATCAATATTCATGGGTGATGCAAACGAAATGATAAATTTGATATACCGCCAACTCATGAGCGTTGCAGAGGCAACGATTCTTCATAATTAATTAATTTATGTAATTATGACAAATACATGGATTAGGTGTTGGCAGCAGCAGTCTTATTATTTTCCATATTTCTTACTGAACGATGTGCCGGGACAGTTGACAGCTTATATTGAACTTATTTTGCTTATAGCTGCCAATTTCAATTCCTTTGGACGCCGCGTAATTTATGTATGTGCCCGATTGATGTGACTTGTCAAAAGAAATTTGTAAAACATTTGTAAAGACCACAGAACTGCAAATTACCACTGATACCTCAATACTGACAAGTTTCCGCTAAGAATTTCAAGACGTTTTCCACTCAATGTTCTCCCAGTGCCATTTCTTGAATATTTCAGGTTCAAACATTTCTTCGAAATTTGCCGTCTCAACTAAATTTACTTCAATTGTACTGCCACAAATCCATCTTTTGTTTTTCGTACAAATACCGACATTGGTGGTCGACTTTGTTTCCGCCAGCCGGCAGTTCCAATTGTTTTGTTTGCATTTTACCAATTGGTTCAGTTTTATTTATTGTTTTGCATTAAACTATTAAAATATTGTTGTATCGGTTCGGTATTTTTGTTTGTTTGTCGATGCGCAGTACAACGAGCAGCAGTTTAGAATATTTTTGTGGGGCTTTGCTCTGTGGTCCTTCCTTTAAACGTCCATAAATGCCAATTCATGTGGCATAAGTACTGTGATTGTGTGTGCGAGAGGGTGAGGTGATGGAGCTTCTGCTTGAATGAATAATATTTGTGGCGTCGTTTGCTTATTGACTTAAGTTGAGCAAATAATTTGATTTTGGCAGTAATAAATTTTATTAAAAATATTAATAATTCTTATTTGCTTGTTTTGGATTGTAGTATTTCATTTTTTAGTTTTACTTAATATTATATACTCGGTTCTGTGTTATGGGGTTTTGATACCGACTAATAAAAACCAAAGTATTGGATTTATACAATATTTAATGAAATGTGCTTAATAATAGCTGTGGTACAATACATATTTTAGGTGTTTTCTGCAATAAAATCTAGGTGCCGATGATATTGGTATGAATAAAACTATTCTTCTCCTTCACTTTTTTTGTGCCATTACATCCGTAAGGACTGTGATGAGTCAAATGAATAATATAATTCAAATACATTCATGGCCATGTTCCTACAAATGACAACTAATCGCGTACATTAAAGCATGTACGAACTAGTTTTCTAATTTTTCGCATCACATTCTATTGATCATGTCTATTGACATTCAGCAGATATCAAAAAACCTTGACCCGAAGGTGTCACCGTAACATTATGTCTAGTTCATCCCAAAGCGCCAGTTCTGCTTACCAAAAGTGGCCCCATGAACACATTATATCACAACCACATAAAGTTGGGGTTCATACCCGTTTAAAGTTTGAGAGTAGATTAAGGTCGTTTCGGTTCTAAGGTCATTCGCTTTACCAGATAAGATTATTTTCCATTATTTTTAAATGTACCAGCTATTGATCTTTGGTACGGCAAAGATGTAACATGGAATGGAGGCGACTACGGTACATTTTGACCAAATGAGTTTAACAACTTTTTAAATCGATTGATCCATGTCCGAACCCTATAATTGCCACAGATCTTTATGAACATTCTGAAAATAAGTTTAAACACTATGATTTAAGTAATAAGTCAGAATAGAAGAATCAAACATAATAAAATAACAAGAGAACGGTTATTTATTCGGATTTCTACGGGTTATTTCATCTCAAGTTTCATCGAAAAATTATTTAAATTAGGTACTCGTCGTAATTATTAACCATTTGCTAATTTCAATATTACAAATAATTATAAACACATTATCAACGATGGGAAGAATCTGGGCTATTGCAGTCTACCAATCAGAAAGTACAGATGTTCGGTTGTAACTCAGAAATACGACCAATTTGTATGGGAAGTACCAGAAGAGGTGTGCAATAGCCTCATTTCCATTCTCACACAGTAGTCCATCAAACGCATGATAAGTGCCAAATTTGACTGAATTCAGTGTAGTAGCCTTGAGGATATGAATCTATGTGCATATGACATAAATGGACCATTTGTATGGAAGGTACTGGGTTTAAGAACTTTTTAAATCGATTAATCGATGTCCGAACCCTATAATTGCCACAGATCTTTATGAACATTCTGAAAACAAGGTTGAACACTATGACTTCAAATAATATGTCAGAATAGAAGAATTAAAAGGCGAAAAACATAAGAACAGTTATTTATTCGGATTCCTATGGTTTGTTTCATCTCAAGTTTCCTCGAAAAATTATCTAAATTAGGTACTTGTCGTAATTACTAAACACTAGCTGACCCGGCAAACGTTGTTTTGCCTTCAAAATGTTAATGTGGTAAAAAAAATTAATTGCAAAAATCTCATCTCCAACGCCGTCTATCACTTCAAATAAAACCTTTTAGACCTTCCGGAATACTCTACCAATAATTTAAGACCAAAATGAGCCAAATCGGTCCAACCGTTCTCGAGCTTTAGCGAGACTAACGCACAGCAATTGATTTTTATATATATAGATTTGCCAATTAATCTCATATTCCATTTCGGGATTATTTTTTATTTTTGTATAAATTAATAATTAAATTTATCAAAATTTTACCCTAAGATGATGAGCAGTGCTGTAAGATAAATACTTAATAAATGAGGTTTGTCGTTATATTATTTTATTAATTGTAGATAACGCTGTAATGATAGAATTTAGTTATATGGAATCGAAATTGAGTCAGGTTAACCAACATTAAATTAAACGTTTTATCGTTTAAAGTGTTTAAAGATTTAGTTAGCTAAGGTAAGATTGGTTATAATAAGAGAAATTAATTATTGGTCCGGGGAATGGAGAAATTCTTAATTTGGGTCCTCTGACTGTTATTCACTTGGGAGTAACCAGTTTCCTCTGCGGAGGAAGTCCCAAGCAGCTCACGACTTCCGACCTCTGGGCCAGTATCCCTTGTTAAGGCCATCAGACATCCGTATGATGGATGATGAGTAGCCGCTCATCATAAATAAATTTCATCATGAAATTTCCGAGGAAAATAATAAAACAAACCCCCCATAAATGTTGACTCCCGCAAACGTTATAAGGACCATGATTTAAGGATATGCACTTGGAATATCCGCACTCTTTACAGAGAATTTGCCTCTACCCGATTAGCGGATATCGTCGATAGATAAAAAGCTGACATTACCGCCATCCAGGATATGTGATGGACAGAACAAAGATGTACTCGGCGTAGAAACAACAAAAATCACAACAATTGGAGGAGAAGCGCAGAAGATCAAAGCGCTTGGAATTATTCTCTAAGAGATAGGGATGTCTATTCCAGTCGCTACCTAAGAAGAAGAAGAACTATAGGTCCAAATAATAGACAACTGAAAAAGATTTTACATTTAAAATTTATTTTTTTTTTTTTTTTTTAATTTAAATTTTAAATTTAAATTTATTTATCTATTTTAAATTTACGATTTTAAATTTATTTATCTATTTTAAATTTTAGAGTTCTAAAATTTTAATTTTTAGATATTAAGTGTTTTAATTTTAAAATTTTAATTTAAATTTAAAATTCTTTTTCGATCATATTTTACATTTAATTTAATTTAGTTTCAATCAAATTTTAAATTAAATTAAATTAATTTAAATTAAATTTAAAAACAAAATTTAAAATTAAATTAAATTAATTTAAATTAAATTTAAAATTTGATTGAAAAAGAATTTTTAAATTAAATTCAAAATTTAAAATTAAAAAAATATTTAAAAATTAAAATTTTAGCCCTTTAAAACTTAAAATAGATAAATAAATTTAAGATTATAAATTAAAAAAAATTAAAATGGTAAATTTTAAAATTTTAAGTTTAAATTTAAAACAAAACAAAAAGAATTTAATTTCTTAACATTTTGCTGAGAATAGGCAAGGTTTAAATTCTAATCAGTTGTAAAACACTGAATATTATTGTCATACATATTACGGGCAGAGTAGAAAACTCTCCAGCCAAACAAATCATTTTGCATTCGGGAAGAAAATCTGTTTGTAAATAATAACAAAAAAAAAAA
>JAHXMU010000118.1:918790-1002680 GCA_019455685.1 Philornis downsi | reverse complement strand
TGCATTCGGGAAGAAAATCTGTTTGTAAATAATAACAAAAAAAAAAAAAAAATAATAAGAAAATAGCGCTTCCTCTAGACCTGTTTTTCCATTGGTATTTAAACATTTGTAATACTGGTCTTAACATTTCTTTTTTAACGCCGCTCTTTTTGTCATAATCTTAAACTTCATCAATTATGCATGCATAAATGTAATTCACTCATTAAGAGCAATTTCCTATTATCCCACTTTTCGAGCACAGCAGTGCATTTTGTTTATAGCAGCCGTGCCATGGGAACTCAAGTGTCCTCCATATACCAAATTTCATCGATTATGACAACAATCAAGCAAATGGCGGAGACAGGCCGAAACACCACGAACCTGGCCAATTCAATGATGAACACACCATACTGGGCTATAAAAGATAATAATACTTTGCTCTAGACCCCAGACCGCACAAAGCAGTCACTGCTGCAGTTAACAAAAAAAAAAAATATTTCTACAATTACCCCATTGCCGCCGCCGCCGTATGCAATTGATGCACTCTGAAGTGTTGCACAATCTTGTGGTAAATATTCCAACAGGATAAGCTGCAAGCAGCTTATTATGGCCACAAATACCGCTCCACCGTCACCATTACAAAAAAGACAATGATTTCAATTGTATTAAGTGCGAAGAGAGAAAAAAAAACTACCAGCCAGTCTCTCGAAGACATCATGGAGGGAACACAAAGCAATGATTCGCAAATCGCTTGGAATGGCAACATCAAACGAAAGTGCAACACCAAACATTGGCTTCAAGTCAAACATCTGAATGCATAAATCAAACATTTATAAGATGTCTGTCGGTTCGCCTGTCTGTTTGTCTGTCCGTTCATCCCTCTCTGTCTGGGCGTTTGATCGTATTCAACTACAAGTCCATATGGAATAAAGTATCTGTTCATCTAAAACCGTTGCTCACTCCATGAAATGTATTCAGCCTTTATAGCACCGCTTAATCACACATGTGAAATACGAAAAACAAAAAAAAAAAAAAAAAAATAATAATAAAAATCTACTCTCGAACAAGGCTTACTATAGGAGGTAGGCAAGAGATGGGGAAATCTTTTTATCACATCCATGGGATTCTCTGATGGTGGAAAAGGAATTATTTTGCATTGAATTGTAGGAGAAGATTTCGCACAGCGGTGTATTCGAACTTAATGTCATGATTGATGGCTTAATTTGATGACTTTGTAAGTGTGATAATGCTTACGGTGTGAAGGGATATGAAGTATTTATGGGGATATTGGATATAAATGCATTTTCATTGGATTACAAAATGTATTTAAAATGGAAATTATCACTTATATTTTGTCTATTTTGCATCATCGATAATATGCAAAGTAAAATTTCAAATCCTTATTTTCAACCTAAGTTTAATAATTGAGTTCAGTACTTATTCATTGATTTCGGTTAGGTGAACTGCGTTAGACATACTTTCACACAAGGTCGTTTGTACTTTTGCAAAAAACTAGCAGGGTGCTAGGAGAATAAATTCTTATCAAATAATATAGCAAAATTACAACAGTTTGAGCTTAATTATTATAACTGAATTGAAATTCAATGCCCTAAAACTTAAATTTGTGCTAAATGGGCAAATTTTTCTGTGTGTTCCCTTAGGGAAAATTGACACCCCATAAATACAGGTCATATTCACTCGTGGAACTAAGTTTACTAAACATCTGATGCTTATAAAATTATGCGGAATTTAGTACAGTCGGGTAAATTATATAATTTTTGTGAGAGTTACCGGAAGCGGCAAAATTTTTTGACTAAGTTTCAAATTTTAATAAGCATTAAAATTTCATGCCATTGACTCAAACTTATGTTACTGACTCTGCGAGTTAAGCATGTAGAAGGGGAAATTAAATTTCAATAAATCGTTCAATTTGTATGCGAGTTACCCGGATGGTTATGGCAATGTAGTCCATGTTTATTCTCAGGGCAAAGCTTATCCAACGCATAATATGTACCAATTTGAATGAATTCAGTACGACAGTTTGCAAGACATGAAGCTAAGAATATATATGCATGTGTGGAAGGTATCAGAAGAGGCGAGGCTACTTGGGCGATTTTCCTAAAGTCCAACCTGGCAATTTGAAACAAATCACTGAACACAAATTGGTAGTTGAGGCAGTTTACGAGCTAGAAGAAGAGGAAAAAAACTTGATTTCGAATAATCGGTTAATTTGTATTTCCATTCTTAAACTTTACTTCAGCGAACTCTTACAGTCTATCAAATTTGATTGATTCGGCGAACTCTTACAGTCTATCAAGTTTGATTGATTATAGTGGGGTTGAATTAAATATGAATTCTGTAACATAAAGATTAATAAATACAAATGTAAACATTAATATGATTCTAAAATTTATGAGGGGAATGCTTAATCGATGATTTTTTTTAAAATTTTACCAAGCAATATAAGTCAGAATAATGGACAAAAACATAGGTTGCAACCGTTTTCGAATTAGCATTAATAGAGGGGAACAAACTGATTTTGGGAAAATCGATCGGTAGAATCGTCATATAATTTCTGGAAAAATATTTGCTGCCCAGCCTGACAAGTCCTCATAGCTATATATATATACATACATTTAATCAAAAGATACTTATAACTATAGGTGCTTCCTTCTGGGTGTTACATTTTTCTGCATCATTTCTTCGTGTGAAGGAATAAAAAATTATTGCACAGCCGACATTGACCTCTGAGTAATTAAAAACGATGTCTGCTGCAAGAAATGTACTCTGCTATGACAATAACGTAATAGTTGAAAGAGAGAAGTTAGCCCTGGATACCATTGACGGGTATTCGTTGCAAGACTTTTAAATGGGTTTGTATCATGTCCATGTCTGTTGGCGGGAAAGATTGGCTAGCACACTGGTGAGCTTGATAATCGGAGTGAGTACTACATAGCTTGATTTTAATTGATTTGTTGAAAATGGAGAACCATCTCTTCTGAGACTTATGATAAAAAAGAATAATTTGGCAGAAATCAGAATTATACCTATAAACAGCAAGCTCGACTCCCGTATTGTAAAATATATCCTCGAATTTACATTGCATATAAAAATTATTCTTGATTTTCAGAAGAAAGATTTCGAGTATGCTTGATTCACTGCGAACGAGAAACGACCTGTAATATTGCCACAAAATTGGTGGACATTTCAGAAGAAATAAAAAAAAATTGAGGATTTAAATCATTTTTTGTTTGGATTCTATCATACGAGTATAGCTGTTCAAATATGTCAAAATGAGAAAAATGGTTTAACAATTTAGCTTATTTTCCATGTTCTTGAAACTAGCGAAGAGATGCGTTGAATATTTATAAACTACAGTATATTAATTGACTTAGAATTATTTTTTGAATCGACGTGGCGATGGCCTTTTGTCAGCCTTCAATTGGTCTCTCTGTGCAAGCATTCTTGGCTCAAGGAATATCTCTTTTAAAAGCGAACCGTATCGATCCTTTTTCTGATACAACCCTTATATGGGAAACTAATTAAAGATTAGGTGTATTAGAACGGATCTTTCCGATAATAACGGATCTTTGTTAACGTTTCAGTACAGAAATGTCACTCAGTATTCTACATCGAAAGCATTGCATATACAGGGTGTCCGTCGGGAAGGTATACTACATTGTTTGTTTATAATTTTTGGTTAAAACAATGAGAATGAATCTTAAATTGATAAATGTTTTGTTTAATGTCGGCAGTTATGTATGGAATACAATATCAGATAAATGTCCGCCTCTGTTAGCGTCACAAATGCGAGCCCTTTTGAGCACATTTTTCATTACATTCTCAAACATTTCACGCAGTATTTCATTGCTTTCCAGATACTCCTGCAAAAAGAAGTCCGGAGCAGTCAAATCAGGCGACCGTGGAGGCCAATCAACATCACCATTTCTTGAAATAACTTGTTGTGGAAAGAGGTCTCGCAGTAATTCCATTGTAATCCTGGCTGTATGTGATGTGGCACCATCTGGTTGATACCACATATTAATCAAGCCCAAAGCATGCAGTTGTGGCGTTAACAATCATATCACGATATCGCTCCCCATTTACAGTTACCGTTTCAAAGAAGTAAGGTCCAATGATTCCTCCCGACCAAATTGCACACCAGACCGTCACTTTTAAGGGATGCGAAGGTGACTGATGAATAATTTGAGGGTTTTCCAATGCTCAGAACCGACTATTCTGTTTATTCACATATCCATTCAAATGAAAATGTGCCTCGTCACTCATTATGATTTTTTCATGAAAATCGGGCTTGTCATGGGCGAGCTGTAATACCCTATTGACATATGTACGGCGGCATAAATGGTCCTGTGGAAGAAGCTCTTGTGTCAACTGAATCTTAAATGGAAACAAATGCAAATTCTTGTGCAAAATTGTGGCCAAAGTTGTTCTTTGTTCCTGAGCACGACGTCGAATTGAGGTTGATGGATTGTTTTGAACACTTTCTTGAGCAGCAGTAATGTTTTCATTCGATCTTGCAGTACGTTGTGCTCCATGCTTGGCCCTATCAGCTACAGACCCTTTTTCTTAGAAATCATTCACTACACGACAAATAGTGCGTATTGTTGGCACGTTGTTTCTCCCAAAAATTTCACGTAACTTTCTCATCGTCACAGTAATTGATGATTGATTTTAATAAAATGTTTTAACGATTAGAACACGTTGGTTTATCGAATATTTTTCCATAATAAATTTGCCACGTCTTTACTTCAGGACTGCTAAATATGAACCATCAAGACAAATGTTTACCAAAATGGAGGCATAACAAATTAGTATACCTTCTCGACGGACACCCTTTTGTACAACTTCTATTTGCGTTGCTGCAAAAGTTTAAGGGGTGCCAGTAGGGGAATATTTTGCAGTCCAAAAATATTCTGAACTCAAAGACAATATTAGAATCAAAATTACAGATTTTTGAGGTCCATCGTTGAGAAATTATTGAGGGATTTGTTGCGTTGAAAATTAGTTTGTTTTGATTCCCAATACTAAATGCCTGAGGCGTGCTAAATTGTACAGAATTTAATGCAATTGAATGAATGATTTGAATCTAGCAATATATTGATTACGCAGTTCTGGTAAAAAAAAACTCATTCAATATCTTTAAATAACGGCCACCCTGTACTACGATTTTTTTTTTAAGTTTAACAACCTACGCTGAGCCAGTAATTAAAACTACTATCATCCTCCTGGGTCAAACTATAGGGAAGACATAGGTTTTTTTGTTCCAAATTACAGCTCCATATATATCCGGCATTCAGATACAATGAATCATCAAGATTTGTGTTGAATTTCTATGTAGAAAATTTGCATACTTTCCCAAGAATATTCTAGTTTACTTAAACATGTTTATGATTTTAATAATGTTAAAAAAAAAATCAGAATAATTGTAATAAATTTCAAATTTGTTTTTCTTCTGCAAAAGCACATTCAATACATATATGCTGGATTTTTCAAACAAAACGAAAACATTGAAAAATTGTATTAATGAAAACTATCGAAAATAAAGGATAATTTTATGAACATTACCAAAATTGGGAAGAACTCGTCTTTGAAATTATGAACTATGTTTGTGAGATTGAGATGATGGTTTTCTTCATCGTCATGTAGTTTATGTATATTTATGTACATATTTTAAAAACATTAAATATATTCACTTAGAATTAAATTACTATCTGATATATTGCTTTGAAAGGAAATTTGTCGAGAATTTAATGCACTTTAGAGACTAAGCCAATTATCACGGAAAGAATTAAAAGTTGACAAACACACACGGCAATAACAACAATATCAGCCCCACAAGGTGATTTATCAGAAAATTCAACGTGGCGCTTCGGACAATTCCAGCTACGTGTTGCAAATGCAAATTCAAAATACGCGTATTTGTATTTGTATCGCTTATATGCTTGCTACACTTGTAGAATTTGCATTAATGCAAATGTATGTTTATGTGTACGAGTATACGCTCATGAGAGAGTATTAACCGGCTAGACCACTTCAGTTTACCACACTTTACGGCGTAAATTTTGTTCCAGACCCCATTTGGTCGGCGTAGTTATTGCGATTGGTGAACACCGGCTGGTATTGCACAGTTCTTGCTGCCGCGGAGGATGACCCACAGTATGTGATTTTCCATAAAATTTAGTAAGAATAGTCTAAAGCAGAAGATTTCTGGCAAATGTATGGACTGTGCCACAGTAACATCATTATCTGCGGTCACAAGGATATCGATGTTAGTTTTAACAAATACTTTGAAATAGTTTTTCTTCCAATAAATTTATTATGTACAACAACAGCATCGACAAATTGTTTGTTTCGATAAATTTCTGTAACACGAGTACTGATGCGCATTCTTAAGAAAATTTCATTACCATTGAAATGTCCTTGTAATTGTTTCAAATAATAAAAATGGAAAAAATTTCTTTAACATTAAATGATATTGACAAATATTCAAATACTATTGTTTGAATCAATTATAATGAAACCGAAAAAACTAGTCCAAATATTAGTTATAATATTTCTGTAGCATGTTAAGTAGCGAAGTTCCTTTAAGGATTTTAAGCACAATCAAGTTTCTCAAATCAAAAAGATTGCGGTTGAAATGATGCAGCAATGTCATCATTACCTTATCATTGAATAATTGACAGTGTTAATTAATTGGTTTTACCAATGAGATAACCCCTTGTATATGCACGTCCAGTTTATCGGCAAATACTCTGTATTAAAGCACAGTTAATGAAGCAACATTGAAACTTTTTAAAGAGAAGGCATGGTTATTCGGTCATATGGCGCAAGATAATTGACATCAACTTAATTAAATTTAAGGCCAAGAAAAATAGAATTTGATAAATCGGACAATTTGATACAACCGATTGGAAGATATTCTGCCAAAAATACAGGGTGGCGCAATAGAACGTGCATATTTAAAAAATAATTGAAAAATAAATACAAAAGGTACGGTTAAAATAAATCTAACGCATTGTGGAGTAATAAATAGAGTTTATTTTTTAAAAACGACATCATCTAAATGGTGACCCTCTCTACGACGGCAAACGAAAATTATTGAAAACTTTCTTCAGTAATACTGGTGTAATGGCTGCCATTTCACCACGGATATTCTCCTTGAGCTGAACGATGTTTCTTGGATTATTACTGTAGACTTTGTGTTTGAGGTATCCCCACAAAAAAAGTCAAGAGGCGTCAAGTCTGGACTACGTGGGGGCCATGGGATATCACCCCTTTTCGAAATCAGTCTGCCAGGGAACATCTGCTTCACCACCGCCATGGAGTCATTTGATGTGTGACAGGTAGCTCCATCTTGTTGGAACCAAGTTCTGGAATTCACTATTCTTGAACTTTCAATTTCTGGAACCGAAAATCCGTCCAATATCTCAACATAGCGTTCCGTATTAACCGTGACGTTTTGGCCCCGCGCATTTCCGACGAAAAAAGGACCAATTATTCCTCTGCCAGAGATTGCTGCCCATACTGGCACTTTAGGACTATGCAATGGTTTCTGGTGTTTGATTTTGGGATTTTCATTGTTCCAGTAACGACAATTTTGACGGTTTACGAACCCATTCATAAGGAAATGAGCCTCGTCAGAGAAAAGGATATTGTCAAAATTGGAAAATCGATTAAGCATTTCATTAGCAAATGCGAGCCTTGCTACGAAGTCAGACTCTTTCAATTCTTGCGTTAATTGCAGCATATATGGATGCAGTTTAAGATCCAATGTTAAAATTCGTTGCAAACTTCGTCGCGATAATTGTAAGACAGACGATCTCTTGCGAGTCGACATTTGTGGATTTCCTCGTGCTGACTCCATAACTCTCTCAACATTGTCTTCGGTCCTAGATGTTCTTGGGCGACCATTTGCTTGTGGTTTAAATGTTGAACCGGTCTCTTCAAAACGCTTTACCCATATTTTAATTAAATTAGTACTCGGAGCTTCACTAATTCGCCGTAGTCCATATTCAGCACAATATAGTCGCCCATAGTCGACGCTTCCCATCGAAGTGATTCATAGCGACTAAAACTCCATAAGCCCGCCAACCGAACGATGTTACAGGTTACAGATGAAGAGTTTCTAGCAGAAAACTCAAATTCGAAAAATCGGTCAATTTGCGTGGGAGTTGACAAAAGAGAAAGCCCGATATAGTCCATTTATGCGAAATGGTATAATAACAGGCTGTAGTAAATTTTAAGACGTTCCATGGATATTTATGGTAGCTATCTCGTCTAACAGCTAGCCGTACAAACGAAATGCGCTCAAACGACAGAAAAATTCTTGAAACGCATTTGATCAAAAGACGGCTTGTATTTTGAACGCTTCCTCCAGGGTGTTACATTTTTAGTATATCAAATGAAATATACCTACATTTCTTCAGGCAAACGCGACACCTGATCAGAAAATTACTCAATGCGGCCTGAAGGGTTGAAGTCGGGATCGCCTCATTTATTGTTCTAAAGAACTACTTCTACTCAGCCAAATTCGTTGGTTTCGTTTTGTACACCTCTTGTACACCCCAGCCAAAATAAAAGCTGGTACAGTCAGGTCAGGTGACCTTGGGAGCCAGTGGGATGTGGTGTTTCTGGATATTAATTTGTTTGGGAATCTTCGTTGGAGCTCTGCCATAATTGGTCTGGCTATAAGTGCAGTTGATCCATCTTGCTGGAAGCAAATGCTGTTGAAACGGATACGTCTTCGGTGCAGTTCTGGGTAAAAAACTCCTTCAGCATCTTTAAATAACCGTCCCCATTGACAGTTGGCAGTCTGCAAATAGATGGCGCCAGCTGTAAATGCTAGTCGTTTTTTACAATAACCTAAACCTCATGAGCCAAGCTTAGGCATATGGTAAACATACCGTCTCGACACAATAGTAATTTTCTTTTGACGTCATATTCTTTTGGTTGTGTGAATATAGGTATATGATTTTGTGCCAAATAATCGTCATATGCTTAAGGTATTAAACCATTTCTTTCAATCGATGAAACCGACGGCTAAAGCTCATCGAGAGCTTTAAAATGTTTACAGAGATGCCGCTTTAAGTGAAACAACGTGTCCAGATTGGTACCGTCGCTTTAAAGAAGGTGATTTTGACGTTGACGACCGTTCGCCTGAAGGAAGACGAAAAACTTTCGAAGATACTGAATGGCTGGCATTGCTTGAAGGTAGAGCTTGCTTCGGTATTAGGAGTTAACCACTGAGCCATTTTCAAGCGACTGCATGCGTTGGGAATGATTCAAAAGCAAGGAACTTGGGTTTCATATAAGTTGAAGCTAAGGGACGTTGAGTGTAGTTTTTTCGCCTGTTAATAACTGTTTCAGCGACCAAAAAGGGAAGGAGTTTCTTCACTGTATTGTAACGGGTAATGAAAAATGGATTCATTACAGCAATCCAAAGAAAATAAAGTCATGGGGGCTGCCCGGTCATGCTTCTACGTCTTTCCCCAACCGCCATACCCTCCAGATATAGCGCCGTCCGATTATCACTTATTCCGTGCAATGGCACACGGTCTGGCTGACCAGCAGTTCCACTGGCAAGATTCGTCGATACCCTCAAAAAATGAACAGTTTTACCGTGACGGAATTCGAGCTTTGTCAGAAAGATGGGGAAAAAGGTAGCTGGCGATGGGCAATTCTTACAATGAATCATTTGTAATCGTGGTTTCATAATAAGTGGTTCATAATAATAATATTAAATGCAAAAATGTGTTATATAAAAAAAAAGACTCATTTTGTTTTGAAATAACTAGCTAATGTTATCACATTTGTACTTTTTCTGTTATATTTTGAAAAATATAAAATAATAATTATGTCGAATAGCTAACACACAAGCGATTAAAGCTTAACACCAATAGAAACAGCTCTAATATTCGCTATCAGCGCTAAGTGTGATATTCCTCTCCAATTTGCAAAATCATGCACTGTGTGGCAGTTCTCTCGGTGTTTTGCTGTTATTGGCAATGTAGCAGTTGCCGCGTTTTTCCTAAAATATCGTACATAAATACTGGGGTATTGCTGGCCTGGTCCATTTCTGTTTGTTTTGCTTTGTTGTTAGAGTCGATGTCAATGCATTTAAATAATGATGGCAAAAACTATGACGTTTCCCATGCCCAAAACTGGAGAAACGACAACAAGCTGAAAAAAAAAACAATATCACAGCTAAAGATGATGGTGTTCATTTTTCCCAATTCAGGTTGGGGCAGACATGTGTGTAAATTTTACGTACGTAGATACGTCCGATGTACGCCTGCATCGGTAATGGATCACATGCTGCACAAGTGCATTGTAGCTGTATGGGCGCTTTTGTTGTTATTCTTATTTCATAACTTTTTTGAAGTCGTCCATTTCGTAACATAAACGAGGGTCCACACAAAAAGGCAATGGAAGCTGAAAAAATCAATTTGTCACCAAATTGAGCGTGGTAGTCATTTATGTTCATTTATTTTTAAAAAGCCTCTATAGATATTTAATGAAAATTTATTATTTCTCAAAATGAATAACTTACCTGAGTTGAAACAAAAAATTTGTTGGGTATGTCAATGTGGTAACATTCACCAGCCATCCCAAACAGGCTTACTAGTCTGATACCATTGTAAAGCGTGTCCCAACAAGAACGCAAGATTTAAGTTTTAAATAAAATACAGATATTTAAAAAAAAAATCGTGAAACTTTATTATATCGTAAAGTAGACAGAATGAGGTTATGTATGGAACAACACATCGGGCAGATGGCTGCCACGGCTTTGCTGTCACACACGCGATCTTTTAATGAATCTTGCGTACTTGTTGTTTTCAGAGTTAGTCTGTTCTCTTGGAAATATCGTGAGTTGGAATAGACCTTTTATGTGTCTACCAATCATCAACCAACCAATACCTATAAAATTGTTAAAAGAATTATGAGAAATGCGAACTTTTCTTAATCGACGTCATGACACAAGCTAGTTGTTTCACCATTTAGATGATTTTACCCATTTTCAAACTTGATGTTCCAATGAATATGAAGTGCTTTCGTTCAAGGCTTCATCAACTTTCTAATTGAAGCGATTCGTCTTCTTAAATAGATGTAGATTTTTAAGACGATCAAGAAGTTCAGTAATGTGAATACTATATGTAGTATGTGAGTGTAATTTCTCTAAGTGTATATTCTAGAAAGGTCATTAAAATCGCGCCTAGAACATTCAAGTATGATATATGTGACATCTTTCCATCTTAGCAAAATCATTCGCAGGTACATGCGGTAATCACTTAGCGCCAGTCAGTATCGACGCGCGCCCTGGCGTTGTCCTGGATAGAACACAATTCCTCTCCTATTTGCCAAAGTTATTCGATTCTGGGCGATTGTCTCTTTGAATTGTTAACTGTACCGATCCGAATTAATAGTATGGCAGTAGGGAAATATCTCGTGCAATCCCTCCAAACATACAGCAAAACTTCCTTGACCGCCTATCCCGGCTTGGGCACCATTTGCGCCGGCTCACGGCGAATTCACCAGCACCGTTTTCGCTTGATGTTGTCGTAAGCGAGAACGTATTTGCTCTTTTCTGGTATCCATCACAAAACTTTCTGAGGAATTTTCTAAATACGAAATCTTGTTTTTCTAATGTAATCCGATCCCATTGATACAGAGCCAGATACGATTACTAAAGTTATCCATTCAACATATAATGGGTCTATTTGTAATATACATCAATAAAGTAGTCGGACAAGCATTAAAATCATATTTACTTTAATATTTTGAATAATTACATAAATGTGAAGAATGAATATAATATAATTGTTTTTTATGTTCTAATATCAGTCTTCAAAAAACAAAAATAATTGCAAAAACATTTTGCTTTTTTTCCGTTGATTTTAATAAATAAGTCCTTTATTTATTTTTGTTTTTAATACAACTTGAGGAAATGCCATCACATAAATTATACACATCTGAAGAAGTCCGAAAAGTTATTATAAAAAACTTCGAAGATGGAAAAACCGTCCGAGAGATAGGAGATTTAGTTGGAAGGCCGAAATCAACAGTCCATGATGTAATTAAAAAGTATAAGGAATCAAAATCTGTGAAAAATAAGCCCAAATCTGGAGGACCAAAATTGTTTACTAACTCGGACGAACGATGGATTGTCCAACAGGTTATGAAAAATCCTAAAGTAAGTGCGCCAAAATTGGCTAAAGAAATTTCTCAACGTATAAATAAAGTCTGTAACCCAGAAACAGTGAGATTGGTACTACGAAATAATGGTTATAAAGGTAGAGTCGCTCGCAAGAAACCATGTATTAATAACGTTAATGGAATTAAGAGAGTAAATTTTGCTGAGAAAAACAAACATGGAAATTTTTTTTTCTGGAATAAAGTATTATTTGTGGACGAAAGTAACTATAATATATTTAGATCAGACGGACAGTCCTATGTATGGAGAAAGCCAAATGAAGAACTAAAAGAAAAAAAACCTGAAAGCTGCTGTTAAGCATGGAGGCGGTTCGGTGCTAGTTTGGGGTTGCATGTCAGCCTCAGAAGTTGGATAACTGTGTGTAATAGATGGCAATATTTTTTTTTGTCCGACTACTTTTTTAGTGGGATTTTTTTTACATAAATAAATTTTGTTACTGTTTTTGTTTATGAATGAATTCTAAATAAATTTTGTTTTTGTTTTTTTTTATATATTCTGTTGTTTATTATTATAAAATTAAAATCTTTTCAACTCTTTTTCTAATGTCTAAAATATTTATGTCATCATTAATTTAATGTTTGTCCGACTGCTTTATTGAGCCACTGTACCTTATATATTTATATTTTTTATTTTTTTATTTTATATTTTAATGGATCGCAGAAGAGTATTTTTAGTTGTTACAAACGGAATGATAAAATATAATGATTTTCTTCTCAAAGTCCGAAAGTTTCCATTCCCTTAAAAACGCTTCAAAAATTATGTCATTAGAAAGCATTGAATCTATTCGTGAGTTAATTGAAGACTCTCTCAACGATCCTCGTGACAAGAGATGTGTTCGAATCTCTACCATACTCAAGGTTTTGTTGCGTTTGGTGTTTTTTTTTTTTTTTGGAATAATACAGGGAAATAACAGACTCTTTCACATGTGCACCCGGTGGATGAATGTGTGTGTGCCGTGTAATATACACAAGCATGCATGTGTAGCTTAAGGTTTGTGCGTATGTGTATTGGTAATATGGACGATTTTGTAGTTGTTGTTGGTGCTGTTGCTGTTTCCCTGTAAAATGTGTGTCCATACGCAAATGCAGCCATGATTTATGATCTGAAACAATATTGAGCGTACGAAAATTTATGGAGTGCTCCTCTTTTGCAAATAAAAGGAAATAAAATTTTGTCAGTTGAGTGTATGTTTGGCTCTGACTATGAGCAAGCAATATTTCCATTCCATTCCGAAACAAAACAAAACAAAAAGTCCAAATAAACGTATTTTTTCAATACTTAGTTACTTTTTTTCGCTGCCATGCCGTTGCCAGTTGGTGTCGGTGGTGTATTATCCTTTTTGTACTGGCCACGATGCTTCTCCCATCGTCCTCGCTAGACCAGAATGTGGGGCTGCCACTTAACCCCTTTCAGTTGCGGAGCACATATTTCGCAATTGTTGTCCTTTTTCTGTAGCGTTCATACATTCATTTTATATATTGTTCGTACATTCATTTCGCTCTCGATTTATTTCATTTCCGTATTTATTGCGGGAGTAGTACGGCCAATGGGGAGGGTTCCGCGGGTTTTGTGTTGCGGAGCCATAGGCCGATCCCATAATCACAGGGATGTATACAACCTCGTCCATATTTCGAATATTGTATGACCAAAAATAAAGAGTTATTCGCCTGACACTGTTTAAATATGCATGATGTATCAAAAAAAAAAGCCGAAAATCTTTTATATGATTTGGTTTTTATTCACTGTTAATCTTGAACGTCTATTAAATCAAATAGTTTTTGATGTCAAATGATATATTGGAGCATTAAATTAAGTGTAAATTGTTGACATTTCATGTAAAACACATTTGTTACATGAGTTGGTTGCTATAAAAGGAAGAAATGTTAGTAGAAATTTAACAATTGTGGAACAAAAATTTTTACAAACAATTTTAATTTCTTTGTATTGCGGCTTAAGAGATATCAAGAGGCCGATTTTTCTATGCTAATCAAGTAAAACTTTATATGATAACTAACCAGTAAAAAATTCATCCAGGAATGTCAAAGAGTACCGTTGATCGTGACCTAGAAGTAATGAAAAATTGGGTAGTCATCGATTAGTTTAACATGGTCTTGCCACAGATGGGATGCAGCTGTTTTTGGCCCCTTTTGACTAACTCTGTAGCAATGACAACTCTTTTAACCAGATTTCGCATAACTGATTAATTTAATTTATTAACAAACAACAATTTTAAACATATGTTAAACAATCTTCAATTTCCACATCAGAAACAAAAAATGTTTGCTATTCTTACAGCTACTGTTGGTTCTCAATCTCTCTATGTGATTACTTTTAGTGTTGAAATCCATGCAACCATTCTAATGCCTTAATTTCATCAATCCCTTTGTTGTAATTAAAACGAGAGTCCTAAGAAGCGAAAAATATATTCATATAGCATTTGTGGAAGCTGAGAAAATACTAAGCTATGAGCATTTTTTTTTTCTTTGCGGGGTAAAAACGGAAGTAATTGTGAACAAACTACTGGTGCTATCCTATGGTCGGTGACACCAGATGTTTATAGGAATTCTTTCGCCTGGGGGAATGAATATATGTGTATATCATTTGATACGACAAACGAGGAGGAAGCTTCTAAGGTACCAAGTATTTTTTCACCAAATACATTTCATCACTTTTTATGTCGAACTGGCGATTTTCGTCTGCCTTTCTGGCTGGGAGACACGATAACTGCCGTAAATATCTATGAAACTTCTTCAAACTTGGCACTGCCTAATAGTTTTGAAAATCATAGTACAGGGTTGCCTATATTCGACGGACCCATGTTTTTTAAAAAAAAATCAAAGAAAAAAATAAAAATTTGGCGGTTGGCAATCTTATTCATTTAATTTGTTCCAAGTAGATTTGTTTACATCAATTTTTGAATATGATATCTCTCAAATGGCCGCCTCTGGCGTTGATGGCGTATTGTGCCCTTTTTGCAGCATTTTCCATCGTTTTCGCCAACATTTCGGCCGAAATAGCGGCTATTTCTTCACGAATGTTGTCCTTGAGCTCTTCTACGGTCCTTGGCTTGTTAACGTAAACCTTTGACTTCAAATGTCCCCACAAGAAGAAGTCAGCGGGCGTCAAATCGGGTGAACGCGGTGGCCAGTCCAAATCAGCACTTTTCGACATCAAACGGCCCGGAAACAAATTCTTCAGAAAATCGATTGTTATGCGACTTGTGTGCGGTGGAGCGTCGTCTTGTTGAAACCAGAACTGCCTCATACGCTTTCGACGAATAATTGGCATCACAAAATTGGTCATCATGTCGCGATAACGCTCCTTGTTGATGGTAACAGCATGGCCATTTTCGTTTTGGAAGAAAAACGGCCCAATGACCGTTTTCGCACTAACGCCGCACCAAACTGTGACTTTTTCGTCATGAAGAGGCAATTCATGAATCTCCTGAGGATTTTCAGTGGCGTAAATACGGCAATTTTGCTTATTTACGGTCCCATTCAATGTGAAATGGGCTTCATCGGACATGATAATTTTGTTCCAAAATTGCTCGTCATCATCGGCCATTTCGATGACTCGTTGGGCCCATTCCAATCGACGAGGCTTGTCCGCAGGCAACAATCTTTGCGTCAATTGAATTTTGTACGGGAACAAATGCAAATCAACGCGAATAATCCGTTGTAAAGTGGACCGAGCCATGCCCAACTGCTGAGAACGGCGTTTTTGGGATGTTCTTGGGGACCTCTCAACACTGGCTCGTACGGCAGCGATATTCTCGGCCGATCGCCTTGGTCGACTTTTATTTGGCCTCTTCGGATTAGAAAGAGCCTCACCAGTCGAAAATTTTTCGTATAAACGCTTAATGGTGTTCTTAGAAGGCGCACTTCTCACATTTTTTAATATTTTAAAAGCACGTTGAGTTTTCACAATTGACTTCTTCTGTTGAATGTAAATTTCAACTATTTCAGAGCACTCGCGTAGCGTGTATTGTTCCATGGTAAAAATCTGCTTGGACTGACGCTTCAAACGCGGTATGTCATTAAGCGATCTGACATCTCTGTCAAAAGTTATGGCGTTGCCAGATGGGTCCGTCGAATATGGGCAACCCTGTAGAAGATTGTAAGTGGGTTATATTGACTCTCCCATTTTGGTACCTAAAAGTTCAAATTCGTCTTACTTCCGATTTTCTATTACTCCTCCTAATATGTAATAGATTGCAGCAGTCTGAATTGCAATACTTGGTAAAATCTGAGAAAATCGACGGACTAACCATTCTTCTCCATACTAGGGTAAACTTGATTCTGATAACTATTATAGGCTGCAGTACATCACCCACTCCCTTACAAATTGTCCGATGAATACTGAGTAAACTGCAGTAAGATAGATTTCAAGTAATGAATGCTTAGAAAAATGTGAAAAATCCGACTGGTTTACTCACCCCCTAAACAAATTTTATTATAAGCCCTAAATGCAGTATTGTGTGTCAGTTCAGAGCGATTGCCGTTCAGAACCTAGCAATTTATAGCGTATTTTATGGGGCTCCACACTTGCACCAATGCAAAATGACTTTGGGTGAAAATATATGCAATTCTTTTCACCCCACTGAAATTTTGGTACTGGTTTTTGCAAACGTTAATAAAAGGTACATTTGTGGATAGAATTTTTTTATGAAGCTTTAAAACAGAGTTTTTTATCGGTAAATTCCTTAGCAGTTTTCACTCAAATCCCACTAATTTTTCGCTAAAATAGCACGTAGAAATTTATGTGGGATTCCTTTTTTAATAATAGTATTTGCAAGGAAAGCAGGAACCACTTGGGAGATGGTCTAGAACTGACAATTATAGACTACACTAATTTTAACAAAATTTAGATGTCAAAGATCAAGACCGATGTTTTATTATGGATATGACATTGAAAACTGAGTAGTAGAGTGTAAAAAATTTCGATTGTGTGATTGTTTTGTGGGATTATTTACATCTTAGATAAACAGCAAATACGGCTTCTAACGCTCAGAAATTTCAAATTAATGTTTGTAATGGCGTAGACATAATTTTCGATTAGAAAAAATAAACTATAAAAAATTATATTATGCTTCCCCAAAAAAAAATATTATTCTGGACAATAGAGTAACAGTACGCACTTTTTATTTATTTGATGCCAACAATTTTATCCTTAAAAAAACATGGGGGTACTCCGCCTTCACTAAAATCTACTCACTAGATATAATATCATAATTTTTAAAATATTAAACATTTAAAGATTACAAAGGTTATGCATTGCAATACACACTTTTGAGGTGAGGTTCTTGTGGAACGCAATGCCCCGAATTTTATATCACGCATCAAATAAGTGCGATCGGAGTACACTAGATGGCTTTAGGAAGATAGGATGTCGTACTTATAAAACTACTCAGATAGTTTTGTGATTGTTTCATTCACTATTATATAATCTCGTGCCAAAAATAAGCACCAACAAAGAGAAAATGTGCAATATTTAACAGGTTTTCTTCAATAAAGGCGAAAGTGTGAATAGTGTTTATGGTCCGGATACTTAAATGGGCAATCATGCGCACCACGCTCTGAAAAGTCAATTGGCGAAAATAAATAAAAATTGTCAAGTTATCTAAGGTCATTAGCACAAGAAACATTTAGAACTACTTGAATAAGGCTGGATACAAAAAGTAGCTCGATGTATGGGTGCTTTACGAGTTAACGCCAAAAAACCTTATGGACCGAATTTCCGTCTAAGAATCGCTGTTATATCACATCAAAATTGGCCTGTTTCGGAAGAGAATGATGACTGATGGCAAAAAGTGGATCACTTACTACAACGAATCGCAGTGAGCCGGGGCAAACGGCTCCCAAGCCAGGATTGGGGGCAGAAAAGTTTTGCCATGTACAAGGGGAGATTGGCAAGGAATTACCTACTACGAGTTGCTGCCATACAGCCAAACTATTAATTCGGACCCGTACAGTAGCCAATAGCAGAGATATTGTGTTCCAAGCCACACATATCGTTTGTACCTCGCTGCAAGCTCCGACAGTTCGGTTGGGAGTTGTTATTTTTAGCTGTTATTAGGGGTAAGGGGCTCTGTTGTGAAGATTCACATATATTCATACGTGTTGTACAATGTGCAATGCATGTGGACACGTGTTGTAGCAGCATTCCTCTTATCTTTTCTTGTCTTTTCCCCTATCCTTTACTTTCTGTATGCGCTTGCGTAGTACAAGGGCGTGTAACTGCAACCTATTGTAGGCGCATGTCAGTGTTTCATGCAAGCACTTACGATGGACGACCAGTTCCATGCGTCGATTTGAGTTGTCTAGATGGCCTCACTCCTAGGAGGAGGAAGTTCACTTCATACCAGTGACTTCAAAGTTACTTTGGTTGAGAGGAGAAGCAGGCCCTGAGGAAATGTTCCAAGGGGATATGCTTCCTACCTCAAAGATGCTTCGACTAATCCTTTCGGGATTAATTTCAGTTCCCCAAAGGGGCGCTGGCTGGCACCTCACTGTATCTGACGAATACTTCATGTAGTCGAATAATTGACAAGTCTGAAAAATGCTTCGCAAACTGTGACATTCGGAACCGTCGATCCCGTTGAATGCGTCTATAAATAGGATGCGTGTAAGCTCACTGAATACGGGAAGCTCTCCCATATCACATTTATGGAATGCAAGAGATTTTTTTTCACAACAGCGTAGCTCACACACCAATGTCATTTCCGATTTGAGGTTTAGCGTAGATGTTTATTACAATGCTTGGATAACAGGTATTTCACGTCTTGGACATAGGGGTTATCCATTTTTCGGTTTCAAAAGTGAAATTAAACAAAACACACATAAAGCCCTGATTTCGATGAAACTCCTATTTCATTGTTATGTTTAAACTTTGTCATTATGTATGAGATACAACACATTTAAAAGACCGCCTCTGGATTAGTTGTAGCAGTGCATCCGTTTAAGGTAGCTTTCGACCATTTTTCGCACATTTCTGGCAGTATCTCGGCGATAACTTGATGAAAGTTGGTTTTCAAATGCTCCAATGTTTAGGGATTATCCACGTAAACACGGGCTTTGACACAGTTCCACAAAAAAATCTTACAGCGTCAAATTGCAATGATCTTGGTGGCCAATTAACGTCGCCAAAACGTGAAATTACGCTTTCTGGAAACTTTTAATGCAATAAAGCCAAACTCGGTCGTGTTGTGTGGCTCGAGGCACCGTCTTGTTGAAACCACATATCATCCAGTACATAACCATCAACTGCAGGCCCAAAAAACAATTATCATACGGCCATAGCGCTCTGAATTGATTGCAATGATTCCTCCAGCGTATTTTTTCAAAAAATACGGACTAATGGCACCTCCAGACCATAACGCGCACCAGACAGGCACTTTTTGCGGATGCAATGGCTTTTCCACAACCAGTTCTGAGTTCTCCGAACACCATATGCAACAATTTTGCTTGTTGACGTAATCACCGACTGAGAAATGAGCTTCATATCTGAAGAAAATTTTGTTAAAAAATTCGGCATTGGAAGCCTGTTTTGCTGTAGCACACTATCAGCATATCTACGGCATTGTGAAGGATCAGTCGGCTTTAATTGTTGCGTGATTTGGGCTCCATATGGATGGTGTGGAAATCCAAATGTAAAATACGAAATAATGACCCGTTAGATAGCTGTGGAGTCGACAAATTTGGATTATCCGCCACTCTAAATTTTTGGAAGTGCGTACATTGGCATGATGAACAGGCCTGGCCACATCTGTAACACCTCAATTACAGTCGTTTCAAATTTCTTTATAATCTTGCCAACTCCTTGCCAGTATGTCGATTATGACGACCATAATTACCCCGTAATGCACTAAAAGTACCCATATTTGCATCACCACTTGAGTAGTAAGTTTTAGCTATTTTTGTACGTTCTTCAGTTGTTTAACGATCCTTATTCGCGAATGGTAAAACTATAGATAGCAAGTACTTAAGCGCTGACAGCCTTGCCATACCAGCGGTTTTGAAACCACTAAATAGATAACCCTATTGTGTTAAAAAGTACGTCTTTACTGACTTTAGTTACATTTTAATTATTACTTACTGTTAAGAAATTCTTAACTGCATCCCAAGCTGAGTATTTGCATCATTGTTGAGCAGCATATAGTATTGTTGCATTGTAGTAACACCTCGTTGAATCATCGCCGGCGTTATTGTCGTTAGTATTAGTGCAGGTGCTGTTGTCGATATTGCTGCCATTTTGCCTCCACTACTGGCTCGGTGCTGTTTGCTGACTGGCCTGTCGTTTCGTTCGGTTGCACGGCTTGTGAGCGTATGTAATTTATTCGATCTTAGATAATGCGGCCTGCTGTCCGACATGTCTCATAAAAATTGCAGTTTAATTACTCCATCGACAGTATCTGGTTGGTAAAATCTTTTATTAGAGATGAATTGCAAAATAAATTTATGAAATCAGTTTTGTATAAAATATTTGGTTACTGTTTTTATTTGCTTTGTGACATTATTGGCTGCAAGTTGCAACAGTATTATGATTAACGGCATTGTAAGTATTTGATAATATAAAAATTCTTTAAAAGAATACATTATATTTACAGATTATTTTGAACAGAGTCATGACTAAATTTTGTTTGTATTAAAAAAGTGTTAATTTAGTTGACTTTAATATTGTTAATTATCAGAGAACACAACCTTTCATCGTCATCCTAATGAATGATCGAGTGCTAGTTGAATTGGAACTCATTTATAATTTTGTGTTTCAAATACAAAATCCATTATCGCCATATATCTGTGGTCACAACCCGTAACAGCCTAACTCGAGTTAGGACATAATTGAGTTATTAGCACCATCGTATTCAGCGTATCGAAATTTATTTGCTCTAAAATTTTCATGTTTGTATCTCTTCTAGGAAGGCAATTAATCCTAAAAAACCTAACAGCTTAAGTTATTTTTCTAAATGACTGTTTTGGCATAACTGCCTAAGTCAATTTAGGATTACAACATATATAAACATTATTTTTTCATCATTGCCTAAATCAACTTAAGTCGTTAATCCAAAAAAAATAAAGAAACAATTTTATTTTCCTAACTTGAGTTAAGCTCTTATTCCGAATTACAATTTCGTTTTTTGATAAACGTAAATTGAGTTAAGGTCTTTCTCTAAACTTAAAGTTTTTTATTTAATCTGGAATAATAGCCTAACTCAACTTGAACTTTTTGACTTTCTTTCGTTCAACAATTCATAAGAGCCTAAGTGTCTTTTTCGATAATATCTTTTGACTGCGAGAATAAACAACTATTTTTTGTTAACAACTAAGTAAAGAAATTCGTTTCCTTGGAATCTGTAGCAAAGTTTTCCAAAAAAAAACACCTTCTCCTGATTTTCAGTGAAGATTCAAAACTTTAAACTCCTATACTGAAAATATTGAAAAACAGACTTAGGCTGTTATGGGTTGTGACCACAGAATTATCAGAGAACACAACTTTTCATCGTTATCCAGTCGAATGACCGAGTGCTAGTTGATTTTGAACTCATTTATAATTTTGTTTTTCAAATACAAAATTCATTATCGTCATATATATCAAGTCACCATATGCATAGGCATATTATTCCTACTTATCATTATATGAAGCCAGGTGGATATTTTTGAGAAAAATATTGTCAAAATATTCAATTAGTTGCAGCAAATCACGCTCAACGAAATTGTTGAAATTGTCTCTAAAAATTGTTTTACTTGCAGGAATATATAACGAATAGCTGCACATTCCTTCTAAGACAGTTTACTCAAATTATTTGTAAAAATATTTTGTAAAGGAAATTATTTCAAAGGCTATAAATAATTTGGATCAGCGTCATTAAGACAGCTCTATGTTTTTTTTAGCAGTGCCAATTTTTTAACACTACAAGCGACGGAAAACTACGCTCATGTTGTATAATTTAAATAAAGAACCCGATTTCAATTATAGTTACCGTGTCTGCAATACAACACTCTATTACTAACCGTCTTTTTAATAATAGTTAAAGCTGAATAGTAATGATAACACCAAACATTATAAAACATCAAGAATTTTTAATATTTTGAAACTTTCTGCTTCTATACCTTCACCTGGAAGAATAAAATTATATATTTTTCGTTATGGCCAAAAATTTAACAACTTTTTAATAATAGTTAAAGCTGAATAACAATGTTGACATCAAACATTATAAAACAACAACAATTTTTGATAATTTGGCACTTTCCGCTTCTATACCTTCACCTGGAAAAATAAAGTTATATACTTCCTATATGGGCAAAAATGTAACAATTAGATGGAAGCGTCTAAAATAATAAGTATCTTTTGAGCGAATGCAGTTAATGACTTTATTAGTCAATTGAGTGGTGACCGTCTTTCCAGCTGGCCTTTGGTCGCAGATATTTACTTGGCACAACCTAATGCTTTGTTAGGTTGTATTCAGGGATGTATGAGCTACATCGACCCCACCGTTCTGGTTCCTCCCATACAGTTTGATCAAGTTTCAGAAATTCAGTTATGTCCCTGTAACTCTACATTCGTTGATTGGAGTAGTTTATAATTTTGCCCATTGAATTTTTTACAGTGGTTGGCAAGGAGAAAATTGACATGACTAAATCTAGTCAATATTGATACTAGCTAAACGCTCGCCAAAGTACATTCTCACAATGAATATATACCGCATTGCCACACTCCTTATGGTGCCTCCCATATATATTTGAAATTTTTCCGAAACGCAATCTTTCCTCAGCAATTTCTAATCGATGGATTGCTATATTTTAGATTCATGTTTAATGTATTGAGAAACAATTCTCCATAAGCTCTGACAAAAATGGGCCAAGTAATCGCGCTCCTTCTGGAGCCTTCCCTATAGATTACCGATTTAAACCATATATTCTTTGCTCCATATATTTTTGTAGGTGTACTGATTTCGGTCAAATATGACACACGTTAAGCGTTGTGTGAAGCAAGTTCTGGGAATGAAAACGCAGGGAGCTGCAGCCCTTCTGCTAACTTTGATACAAATTGAGCGATTTATCAAAATTTAATTTTTCCGCTATGATCTTTAATTCGTAAACAACAGTTAGCTAAATTTTTGGCAATTGTAGTGCATTATAATAATTTGTAAATTTTTATTTTTTATTTTTTTATTTTTTTATGGTAACTCCCATACAAATTTTATACTTTTACTCACATATTCCCAAATTCATATTTAACCTTCATTTTAAATTCAGTATTATTTAGGGAGCACTATAGCTTTCAAACAAACATAGTTCTGAAAATGACTGTAGATAACTGCCAAAACTTTACTTGGATGGTTAAAGATGTGGACTGTAGCTTAGAAATGTTATTTTTCATGGGTGGTAAAAGGCCTCGCTGGAAGGAGAGGTTCAGCAAATAAGGACTCCGAATTTGGCAGCAATTTCGGATCATGAAACAAATAAAAAAACTAACCCGGTACGGAATTGCTGTCAGATTTACAGTTGCGAATTCTTTTCTGCAATGCTTACCGTTGATTTCCAGTTACATATATATTAGCGTATATAATGACAAGAATGCTTAATTATATAACCTTGTATAATTGAAGAAAAAGAAGTTAAGCAAGCTGAACTTTATTGATCTGCAGTTGAAGAGGAACAGAACAGTAGATGAGCCAGCAATATGAAAAGAAACCGATCATTTATGCACAATTCGGTGCGAATAACACTCAACACACTACTGTAGGTGACATCCGCATGTGATGTGGCCACAATGGAACGATCTGACCTAAACAATGACAGAGTAATTTGTAGATAATTTAGCAACTCACTACGTCGCTTTTGGCACCACTCACGCCAACGCTAATTGATGTTGTCTGATTACTTATGTAAGTCAGTTTCATTAACTGAAATTTCTACACGAGTTATACCTTTTTTCAAAATGATGAGTATGTGTTTTATTCAATTAAAAATCATCAATGTCTGCAATTATCATATTTTATATAGATTTGGCATAATCCTCACATTCTACATATCATCAAATACTTCAGCCGTTTGCATATTTGTTCTGCTATAAATTATCATTTAGTCTTTCCAATATCATTTTCTCCCCAAATTTAGACTATTTAAAGCAATGCGTTCGAACAACAATTGGAGGGGTTTCCCCTACAACCATCCAGCAAGTAATGAATGATGGTGTCGGGCACTTAAACTCAACTGTTTTTCAAAGATATTAAAAGGACTTTATGAAAATGTATATGAATTGGATAAAATTATTTGGTTTTCTTTGTGTAGTGATATCAACCAAAATTGCTTGGATATTGGTTTTGAATCTATGATCTCAGTTTTAAATACATTTATTTAAATAATGAAAAATTCCAAAAAATGTTTTGCTCAATGGATCATTAGAGGACAATGTAAAAAATATATGCATCATATGGCACCCCGGGATGGACTTTAGACGAAATGTGTAAACGAATTGCTTTATTCGACTTTACAGAATATAATACCTCATATTTGAGATTTTGTTATATTATTTTCATTTTGTTACTTTTATTTGCACATTTTGTAGTACAAAAACTTAGATGTGCACAATAACTTAATATTTAGATATGAAATTTTGGTTAGAAACCATCATAACTTTTCTACTGAAGCAAGTAATTTGCGAAATAATAATGCATTTTAAGAATGTTATATAAATTTAAGGAAATCTCTTTCAAATTCCCTAAATTTTAGTTCAGATATAAAATGATATTTCATGATAAACATATGAATATTTACCAATAAATATATCTGTAAGATGGGTAACTTTTGCATAAACTAATGGTAAATTGCAACGTGAATAAAGGCTGAAAAGGGGTAAATTTCACATCATTTTTAAGATTTTATTGTGACAAACAACTCAAAGGGCAATTCGAGAGATCGTACCGTACAACCCACCATATAATATTTGTGGTATTTTATTCTCAATTAAGCGATGATTGCTAGCTTTTTGCAAATTAAGCACCTGTTTATGATAGTTTCATTTTTGGAGAAAACCTAACAATCTGCTCTATAGAATGTAAATGTTGTAATCGTAACATAATTAATTTGGCACACTGTTTTCGCTCGCATAGAAGTTTTCCTTTTGTATGAATTTTTGTGTGTTTTCTTGCTAATTTCATATCCACTGACTCTTGGCCGCAAGAACCGCATGCAAAAATAGAATATCACCAATTTGCCAAATACATGTATTTAATTCGATCTATATCATATTAGACGCAATGGAAGGGTAAACGAAAATGAGACATGCGGCTTAATAAAGCGCAAATTTGACTAATCTCCAATACAAAATTAAATATTTTAAGTTTATTTTTCATGCTTAATTTAGATTCTCTTTTGATGAATGGATAAAAAATTCCAACTACATACTAGTTTATGTGCTCTCTGTACAAGAGTATTATGCCCTGATATTTGATTTTTATTATCAAAGGCGCATCCACGCCTTCAGTTTATATATTTGAGCTCAATAAAAAAATGGTTTCTTTTGGTGTAGAGTTGAAAGTTGTCTGCGAATATTGGAGCAGCTGTTGGTAGTCATGAGACTGCATATTATATGGCATTCGAAAAGTACCGGATCCTTGAAAATTTTATAATGATAAAAGTATTTAAAGTCCACTCTTTATGTGAACTATAAAAACCTATCTCTGAGATAACTTTTGTTCACTTTCATCTTTGGAGCCCCTAGACTAGGTGTTACCAACTTACTTAGTAACTTTTTCAGAGAAATTTTTCGTAATTAACATGGATTAGTTCGTTCTTACGAGTAACTCGGACTAGTGGATTGATATTGTTACTTTCCGATTTAAGTCCAAATAGTTAAAAGCTAATCCTGAACGATTTTTACTAGAATTTTACACATTCTGTTAAGCAACCTGATTGGCCAATAGGACCCTAGATTGAAGATATCCTTGCTAGATTTTTGTATAGCAACTATTTTTGCTATCTTTGGCTCTCCAAATTAACTCAACTGAAGTAACGTTTACAAACTCATGGAGAAGAGACTAACATATTTTTGTACGTTCACTTCATTTTAACCAAATAGAAAGGATTCGCCTCATAAAATATCATTGTAGGAATTTAAATAATGAATCAAATTTCTTGGAAACATAATACAAGAAAAACAATAAAAGAGATGAGCGAAATTTATCATTAAATATACTTGTTCACTCTGCGAACGCCTTCGGAATGATGTCCATGTTCAAGTCTAAGAAAATATATGTTCCATTATTATGTGTTAATGTTTGGTACCGATGTATACAAACAAATATATTCGTATGTATGTGTGTGATATTAGATAGAGTGGCTTATTTTGTATTTTTATTCTCATTTTAAACAGCAGTATTAGGAAAATTTAGGCGTATATTAGCGGAAATTTATTTGGCTTTCAAAATTGAAATTCATTTTTATTGATATCTGTCTTCTGTTGGAAACCCAACTTCACATATTATATGTGCTATATTTGATTAAGTGCTGTCTAGGCGAATTAAAATGACCACCGAAAATCGGCGAATCCGCAACCGGCTGTTTTTCTGATTAGCAGGGTTTCAAAGCCTGATAAAATATAAACTTTTCAATATTTATTTCCTACAATGAATTTTTACATTTCAAACACATGTCTTCTCAATAAGAGATTAGAGTTTCTCAAGCGATTATAGCTACTGAGACATCAGAAAACGCATATATTTTGGTCCTTTTTGAGACCCAATCTGAACTGCCATATTTTGCAGTAACATTAAAATAACATTTGATTATTGTTAAGAAAATACTTGAAGAATGCAGACAAATTCATATAACAAGAACTAATAAGGAGAAATTGCGGAGATTTGATATCAAATAACCTTTATCACAAATTTGAATTAAAAAAATAAAAGTGTATCGGAATAAAACATAAATATTCCGAATTCTTTAGACTATATTCCAAAATTTTTTAAATTTATTAATTCACTGTACCGGTTCAAATAATAATAATTAATAAACTCGGTTCAACATCATTTCACTACTAAGTTCTAAGAATGAAGAGTGGAGGGCATTGAAACAAAAAAAGATGTTCCCATTTATCGAAATTAAATTTTTCGCGTCGTAAAAGAATCGAACCACAACTCATTCAATATAATTTAGCGCGTTTCACTCGTTGCCATGTTCGTTGGGAACCACTTACACCAATTGGCTGATTTAGCAATAATTAGTTTTCTTCTTCTTAAACAATATTTTTTAATAAGAACCTGTCTGCTTACCATGTCCCTTCTGGCATTCCCCACACTTCAACACCAAATTAAAATGTAAAAGTATACGTTAGTCGGTTAAACTGACTGAAATTTCTTTACCATTTAAGTGATAGTGATAAAATGTAGCCAAAGACCGGGGTGAAAACCATGGATTAAACGACGAACGTAGACGTCTTAAAAATTCCCTCACCTCGTAGTATCAATAAGACTATCAATCAACTGTGTTTATTTACATGAATCTCGTCGTGAGGCCTTACGCATGGTGTGCCATCACACATGGGGCTGTTTTCTATAATTCTTTTCTTGGTTATAATTCCGAGGAGAAATATCAGCACAGCAAATTGATGCCATGCGTCTCTAGTCTATTAACCATATCTCTCCGCGAAGGAACTCCATGATCATACGACTATTAAAACGGAAAAGATAAATCTTCTGATATCTCTCGACGGCTTCTCTATGTTCGCTCCTGTTGCCAGGGAAATCAATAAGACTAATAAGAAGTGATCAGAATATCTCGCGGATTATACAAAACCGTCGAAAGAGATTTTAGATATCACTTGAGAAAAATTTCATAATGTGCCACTCTAATATATTTTATGCAAGCATACAAGAAATATGTTTGTATTTCATAATTTATCTGTAACATAGAAGAACACATTAATACACCCTGAGAACGAACGAACATGAAAAATAACCCAAAGTTGAACATGAAGAAAATAATTGTACACCTATTGTTGTGATGATGAGTTTCTCGCACTTAAAAATTAATTTAATATCCTGTTGGTAGCGTAGCAGCATCCTTTTTTAGGATTCCCATACAAAAAATCTATTCTATTCGCATGTTTAAAAGCCATAAACGTAACAATAGACAACAACAGACTGAAATTAATTCTTTCCAAACATGGCGAAATAAGAAAAAAAACAACAGCTATGAGAAAAACGGAACTGTAAATAAATATGATTGGACTAAAGTGACTATAGAGAATACTCTACTTTTTTATCCATTAAATGTAAATTTCCAAGCGTGGTATTTACTGAATCACTATTAAATGTCATGAAAACTGGTGTCATGAAACAGTAATAAGAAATGTTAAAAAATAGAAAATTGCTGTTAAAATTAAAAACGTTCATGTCTTTAACACCCACACATTTTTTAAAAATGCGTAACTCATCATTTAAGCCAGATATTTTAGAAAGTTCAAGCTTTCCGCAAAAAGTTGTTCTCACTCTTGGCCATATATAGGTCTCAAATATCTGTTAAAGCAAATGTATGTTGTTTAAAAATAGTTTAAAGGTTAAGCTTCATCAAGGGGGAAAACATTAAAAATGCAACTTATTGCAACATTAGTTCTAACTTGCACAATTTAAAGATATTTCAAGTTCTGTTTCGCATAGAAAACCGAAAGCTACAATACATTGTACACAGAAAAGTCTACAAAATTTGTAAAAAAATATATCCAAAATGTCTATTTTACGTTTTATAATATGCTCAATTTTGTTTTCCTTTTTTTTTAGCAATCGGCCATATTTGACATAAAGTAAATTATACAAATGCTCAAGTTGATTACGCCTTATAGCTAATTCTAATTCAAGGCATCCCGTGATATAAATGAAAGTAAATAGTATCCAAGACCCCCATTTTCAATAATAATATTCTCCTAGATCGCAGCTGGCGATTTTAAATGGGCGGTCCGTTCTGGCAGCTGGATCAACGCCTTCGGGTACCTTCCACACAAACTAAGCCCAATCCTGTTTTCCCCTTGTAACTCCTAATTCACAGAGTGCAATGACTTCGGTCTTTGTCCATTGTATAATGCTTGGCAAATTCAGAAAAAAAGGCCGATTAATCTTGTTACTTCTGGTTCTTCCTATATAAATGGTCAATGTAAGCCACTTATTTTTAGTTTGCTATCTTTTATCCAATTACACTAAATTTAACTAACTTTGGTATACTTGTATGCTAAGTAGGATTTAAGAATAAAATGGACGGATTTGTCACATCCCCCAGAAACATGCTGATCAATTTATCTAAATTTTGTGTTTCCCTACGACGCCTAAAATGTAGAGAGCAGTAGCTTGAATTTTTGTCAGACGTATGAAGTTACAATACGTAGAAATTTCTAAAAAGTCGAGCGGATAATCGCTCCCAGCAATTGCGTAATTTAATCTACTTCAATTGCATCCATTAGACTGAAAATTGGCTGCTTCGAGTACCACACATACAAATAGGTCGATTTAGCAAAAATCAATAGTTCATCTCCAACTTATAAACTATATACTTCCGCAAATTTTAATTTTGTTTCTTTTATTGTGCGTTAATTCAAAAAAGCAAATTCAAAAGCATATTTTTATGAGAATATAGCAATTTGCCACGCCCCTCTATGCACACACATGCTTTGTGTGCATTTTGGGAGTTTGACAATAATCACATGGTGCAATCATTTGTTAGGTTCATATATTTTATTATGCTACATTGATTTCATCAAATTTGGTAAACTTAATTTGAGGAATGAAAATGAACCGCATTGCGGAATCAAATAATCCCCAAATGCAGTAACACCCTAACAAACATTTGAATAATTCCCAAGATAAAAAATAAAACTACGACCAAATATAATGAAACAATCTCCAAGTATGCAATAAAATAACCTCCAAAAGTTCGGACTTTATGGCTTAATTAAATAATTCGCAAAAAAATTAAATTTTCTATCTCACTAGCAAATTGCAAGTGATTTAAAATCTCTTTGTAGGGTAATTGCCTTTGTACGAGTACAGGTGTTAACGTTTTTGCATTTTATGGTAACTCATATTTTAATATGTGCTCTATGCTATGAGCGGACACATTGAAATGTTTCGCTAATTGAACTACGCTTTATCGTGGTTTACTTTGAACTCTGGCCATGACCTTTCGACCAATTTCTGGCCATTTTGGTGTTCTTTGATATCCATCTCCTTGACGTTTCTGATGCTGCCAGTATTATTATAACTGAAGCTTGTAAAAAATTGAGATATCGTTCTCATAGGTGTTTGATTTACTACTGCAACGTGAAATTCATAGCGCCTATCCCTGTGCTAGTATTTAAATATTTCAGTAAGTGAACATAAGATTTGCTAGATTTTTTTTTTTCATTAGAAGGGTGAAGAATTTTTGAGTTGTGAAGCTTGCAAAAAAAAAAAATGTAAAAAGTTAAAATTATACATATTCTAATAAATTTTCAAAAATTTCGTACGAAAGATCATATGGAGGTTTTAAATTTTTATCACACAGATAAAATTACATATATGGTACCTTTACCTAACATAATTTTGCATTGGTGCAAGTGAGAGAAAAGTGTTAGAAGCAGTATTGCAAATCGAGCAATTTTGAGCACTTAATTCCATTTTGTACATAAAATTTGATGCAACTTCGTTGATCCATTTTTTTTCGATAGCAGAAAATCGCCGAACACCGACATAAAAAGAATAATAATCGAAAGTCGAATGTACGTACGCCGCGAAATTTGGAAATTCACCTCATTTTTTTGAACACACCTCGTATATGACCTGCTTAAATTTCTTATTTCCTCAGAAATATAAGGAATGTTTGAATCCTTGTGTATGTTATCATTCCTAATATTCCATGGGGCACACAAATTTATCGCTGTATTCTTGATTGTCTTCTCTGTAGCTAAATTATGTTAGAAGCCGATGCCGTTCCCCACAACTGGATGTTAGACCTAAGTTTGCATAATATCTGATGCCTGCAAAATTATACTATATTTGGTGTTGTGGAATGAATGACATGAATCTAGTAAAGCAACTCAAGTTAGATAATTTGTGTGGGAGCTTCCTTAAATTTTGTCACTCATTATAATGTAATTCACTTGAAAAAATTTAAGTTATTGCAGCCTACAAGTTAGCGATCAGAGGAGAATAACTAAAATTTTAAATTCCGACTAATTATATAGGAGGTCTCTGAAAGGGTGAGACAATGCCCTCTATTTTCATTCTCAGAAAAAGTTATGAAAGGCGAATAATATATGAGCAAACTAGGTCGTTTGTAAGACAGGTACAGGAAGGGAATATTTAATAGTTTGATCTTTATTATATTACACTAGCCGACCCGGCAAACGTTGCTTTGCCTTCAAATTTTATTTTTATTGGAAATGTTTCATGCCAATCGGTCTACAATAATAAGAAACGCCTATATTTGCAGAAGAACTTAAAATATGTTCACTCAACCGAAATACAAAATTCTGTTTAAATACCGTTAGCAGGAGCAGAAATAATTGATTTTTAATTTGTGGTTTGTATAGGAGGTACCACTCCTCATTGTCCAATCCCGCACATATTTGCAGCAGCACTTAAGATATGTACACCAAACCGATGTACCAAACTTTGTTCAAATACCGTGAAGAGGAGCAGAAATATTGGATATTTAATTTATGGTTTGTATGGCAGGTACCACGCCCCATTGTCCAATCCCTCCCATATTTGCAGTAGCACTTAAGATATGTACACCAAACTTACGCACCAAATTTTGTTCAAATACCGTAAGCAGGAGCAGAAATAATTGATTTTTAATTTTTAATTTTTTGTTTGTATGGGAGGTACCACGCCCCTTTGTCCAATTGGACCGAATTGGAAATCTAAACCATCCCGGGCACCACCCAGACGCATGTACAAAAATTCTGGAGTTTTAAGCATCGGAACAAACCACGATTCATTTTTATATATATAGATATATAAACCAATAGAATAAGCAAAACTTACAGAGAACTAAACTGAATTTTGGAAAATAGGACAATTTGTATGGAAAGCACCAAAAGAAGAGGCTCGATATATCCCAATTGCAATCGCTGGCTACGTCCTGGCAAAATATTAGGCTAGCTAAATTTTTAGAAGTTTCTTAAAAATTTGCGGCAATTAACATGACGGCCATCTAACAAGACGGACATCGGTCAATCGAGTTGAGAACTTAATACATTTGTTCACAAGACAGTACTTTAAACGCTTCCTTCTGGGTGATATATTTTTGCTGTGTCATATGACTTACATATACCTATACTTATACCGTATATCATATGACTTACATTCCTTCAGGTTAACGTAAAATAGTAGAAAAACTGCAAACTATCGGAAATCTTATAAGGTGCAAATTAATCATGCTCAACTTAATTATTACTGGAGAAAAAATTTCTTCATATTTATTTATAATATAGTTGTCACACACGTAGTTTTTGTGACAAATTTTATAAAGGGTTGCTATGTGGTATATAAAATGTCATTCTTGCTTATGAATTTGCCACTAAATATATGGCAAATGTATAATTATAGCGTCAACATCTCCAATATGGCTTTACATTCAATTTTTCGAAGAAATCTTAACTTATTGTTGAATTTAACTCTTTACTATGGCTACATATAAACTATGTTTTTAGCGCCGACATGTGACAAACAACATAACGAATTAGAGATACTGTCTCACAACGGTGCATTATTAGCACACTGGGAAATCGCGCTTCCCGGGGAACACCAAACAAAAGATTTTCGAGTTTCTAAAGAACTTGAACTTAGCTCACGATGCTGCTTGGTTGCTCGGCTAGCTAGCATTAAACGTTGTTGGCGATATTACAGTAAATATAATTATGTCGACTAAAATCGGATCCTTGCAGGATTAATTAGTGCGCATTATGAGACGCACACCAAACATGCGAATTTCAAAAGAAAACCTCATAATCTCACTCTAGTTCAAGTTTTACTTAACTATGAGTACGCCAAGATGAGGAGGGTTCAGGGGTGAAAGCTCATTATTCCTCAAGTGTCTAAAGTACACTCGTATGTCTGAGTGTTGAGTTTATGTTTTTGCGGTTGCGGTTGAAGAGTTTTGTTCTTCTTCACTTTTGGGTAATGAAACGTTCGGAGCACTTGTCGAAATGGGGTAATGTATGCGAGTGAGTTAAGACACCGAAATGAACATTGGAGCTAATTAAGAACCCATGTTTGAAAAATGGCTAAGTTCTCGTTGCTTTTTTTATTGTATTCCCGTTGGCTGTATTGAAGGCTTTTTGTTGCCATTAGACAAAAATATGTGCGCAGAAACAGGATAATTAAATGTTTTGGTACTTCTATAAATATGCATACCTCCGTGTTGAACGGGTATTTTGTTGTGGGTTGAAAATAGATACAATTATACAAAGAGGATGTTGTGACCTAAATCGTTGGTATACAAGTATATTTTCTTTAAAATCATGTTTGTGGAAAATTGACAGAATCTTATGAATGACAGCGTACAAAAACTCCACAAAGACTTAATCTGGATTACAGAGAAGATATTGCGATTTAACGGCTCTTGATTATTTCTTGCGTGGTTATGTCAAGTCGTTAGTTTATGTGGACAAGCCGAACACTAATGAAGCCTTACAGGATAACATAGCACGCGTTATTCGTGGAATACGGGCCGAAATGCTCGAAAAAGTGTCGAAAAATTACATTTTCCGAATGGACATTTTGAGACGGAGCGCGGACAACATTTACATAAAATTGTCCTTAAAAATTAAATGGCAAAGACCAATTTTCGATTCTAATAAAAAAATTGTAATATATGATGCAAATTTGAGTGTTCTATTCGATTTAGAAAAAAAACCTACTATTAAAAAATCACCCTTTATGTTCTCCGAGTCCTACATGTGAGAATTTTGCTTGCTGACGTAACCATCGAATGAGAAATAAGCTACATCGCTGAAGAACATTTTGTTTGTTTGAAAGCCTATTTTTAAATCACCACTTTTGTAGTAAATTTTAACTATGTTTACACGTTCTTCGGTTGTTAAACGATCCTTGTTCTTAAATGACAAACCTTTTACTAAATAAATAACACTTCAGATGGCAGTTATTTAACAGCTGAAACCCTTGCTAGACCGGTGGTGTTTAAGCCGCTAAATGGATAAGACCCCAGACCTCAAAATCAAGCGGAATGTTATGTCGCCACATAGTTAGTATGAATGTTCGGTGTGCCTGTGAAGTTTTTAAGAGTAATGTAAAGCTTCACAAAAGTACGCTTTTTTTACCGAGAGTTTTTCCTTTTCATCACGTTTTCCACTTATACTCGTATATTACTACCACGGCAACAGATCATACCATTTACAGAAATAATTTTTTTTAAATTTGTAGCAGAAATTCGTTCACATTAATAACCTTGTGACCATGTTACCGCAGTCGAAAATCCATGAATTTTCTTTCTGGCTTTTATTGACAAATTTGCTTTTCAACGCATACCCAGATGTGTCTTTTTTGGTTTCGTTTCAGTTGGAAAACGCCATCCCTGAGCTAGTTGACTGTTTCGTATGTAAATCTCGTCAAGCCATGTATTATGTGCTGTAATGTGTTTTATGAATATGGGGATCAACGAGATCAACCCGTTCCAGCATATCTTCAGCGATCTTTACTTGATTCAACTCATGAAGGGAATCAACATATCTCAGGACTCTTGGAGAGGCAACGGGTTTCGTAGCCAAACAATCATATAGAATGGTACGAGTTGACTTATCGGATACAGAAAATATAGCGACTATTGGTTTCAACTTAAACGACGATTTCTAGTCATCGTTTAGTTGAAGACGTTAATTTCAGTTTAAGACGTTAATTTCAGTTGAAGACGTTGACTGCCGACCAAAGCGTGCCTTTTTTAAATCCCCTGTACGATTGCGAAAAATTGGATACTGCAAACAACTAAAGAACAGAACGCGAACAGAAATTTTCAACTTTGTGTAGAGGATCATTGTGCCAACTTAGCCACAAAAAGAATATCGAAAATCCTTTTAATGAGAGTTTCTAAATGGCACAGTATTTTTTTCTTTGTTGCTTTGAATAGTGATAGTTATAAAACAATATTTTAATAATTTAAACCCAAACAAATTAGTATTAGTTTAAAGCCTCAGCGTCTTGTAGACTTCATAGAGGTGATTTAGCAATACTGCGAATATTACATTATTTACAATATTTTAAGATGAAAGACAAAAAAGAAAAAAATATATGTATATATATTTAGAATAGAAATTACTTCTCAATTCATTTTCTAAGCCAGAATTTCTCCTACTTTGTGTAACAAATAAGCTTTAGGCAAAGTTTTAAACGAAGAAATTCTCGTTTCAGCCTTTGAATAAGGAGGTAAGTGATTAAATTCTTGACTTTCTGAAAATTGTATTCATTATTTCGTGATTTCAAACAAACACTTTACTACGCTTAGATTGCTACTATTTCTTGTATTGAAACTGTTTTGATTTCTGGTAAACTTTATAGTATGATGGCCTATACTACAAACGCATTTAAAAACGTATAATAAAAGCTGCAGTTTATAGATTCCGCAATCGTCGAAAAAGATATTTTTATATAAAGAAGCAATCGAAAATGTGATAGGAAGATTTGCAACCATTTTCAATGTCTTTGACTGAACCCTTTGTAATGATTTTAATTCTCCACTTTTCCCATATCCGTATACAACAGTCAAGTAATTGAAATTACTTTGGATCAACGCCTTATACACCAACAATCTATTATTTCGATCAAATTTATTCTTGAATTTATGTAAAATTCTGGGAGCTTGCGCTGACTTCATTTTCAAGTGTTGAAGGTGACCATCCCAAGAAAGGTTACTTTGAAGGTATAAGCCTAAGTATTTTATAGTATTGACTTCTCCGATTTCTTTGCCATCGACATGGACAACTAAGTTCCTGCTGTGTTCTATTATTTATTTTTTCTATTATTATTTATTATTATTCTATTATTATATGTTCTAAAACGTATAAGACTTGTTTTATCGGGATTTAAAACTAATTTATTTACTTTTTATTATTATATTGTTTATTTTTTCTATTCTGAAGTCACTACTAAAAGTGACAGATGAATATTATGGTGCACATATGATATACTATTTTAATTATTATTTGAAAACATTTTACTTAATTTTATCTAATATAAATAACAGAAAGCTATTTGAAAATTTTTTTGATTTTAAGATGTTATTTCTCTTTTCTAAACTGAAACGTAAAAGTCCGGCCCAAAATGCGCTATACATTTTAATGTGAACTTATTTCGAGTCATGTGTGCATGCATAAATCGGCCACCTCCTTGAATAAAAATTCCGGTGTTTAAAGGCCATAAGTTTTCTAAGCCATTGATGCTACTCTTTAGAAAACAATTTTCTTCCGTCGTATAATATAAAGCTTAAAGCCTTTAGGAGAAATTATTCTGTAAATTCGCATGTATAATTTTCTAAATTTTACAATTGCTCTTGTGCTGCTGCCGTTCTAGAATGGCTATCATTTTTGTTGCTGTTTAGATATTCGCCGCTTATGTATGATTTGGTTGTTTGCTTCCTTTTCGCCGTCTGTGGAAAAGTTGAAATGAAAAACTTTTTCCTCGAATTGTACGTACACTTGTATTCACCATATATATAGCATATCAATTGGAACTCATCCAAATTGTAAGTTTTCCCCCGTTTTTTCCGATACTGTATCAGAAATAAGGCGCTTATTTGTCGCGTTTGAAGTTTCCTTTCGCAATTTTTTGTCCACATTATGCGACAGTTTTGAGTTTTTCCATAGTGGTGTTTATACCATTCCATGCGAAGTCTTCCAAAAAGTGTTTTTTTTTTTTTTTTGTAGGATTTTAATTTTTTTTGAACAAAAAATCTGTAGAATTTGCTTTGAATGAAAAATAAGATGGAGTATTGTAATGAATAGAAGGAAAAAGTTTAATGGAACCAATAGAAAAGTCTATGTATACAAGTACAGAAAAACACACAGAATCAGAATCATACATTTGAAATGTATAAATTTATAGTTTTAGTTGGATGCCACAACATCATGAAATGAGGGTAACATCGCAACGACAAGTAACAGTCATTTATTATTTCAATTCAAACAGTTTTTCTTTCATTTGAATTCTCGTTCTTTCAAGTTTTTGGCTTCAAACTATATAAAAAAGACTACAAACTTAGTGTGGAAGAGTCACTGTATGAAAAGTTAGTTTATGAAAATTGCCTTTTAAGTATGCTGCCTAAAGGAAGTATTCGCACATTAAAGAAATGCCAAGAAAATGACAAATATCAAAACCATCTCTCTAAACTCTGCGAAAGATAATAAGAAAGTCTTATTGGGGTGACGGTTTAACTGCTCGCAATGTGTGGTATTAATTTCTATTACAGTTAAATTGAGATAGATTAGAAGGATCCTACTAGGCTCTATAGGGGATGCAACTTAATATTTTTTCGTTAAAATAGCTTTCGCTGTTTAACGTTCATGCTTATTGGAGTCTTTTCTGTATAAAAGTGGGAATATTAATTACGACATCCATTTTGTGTCGTAACTGAGGCTATGCTCAAATGCTTTTGGACACATTTTAACCAAAACCTTCATTAAATCTTTATAAAGGAGTAATTTTTAAGTGTGTAAATAGTTCCACGTGTTAGTTTTTACAATTTCTTAACCCACATTACAATACGATAACTGCTCAAATATTTTTTTGAAATGTGCTCTAATGAATCTGATAGCCGAAATTTGTATTACAAAAAGATTGCTGTGAAGATCTCCACAAGATACGAAACTAAAAATGTTTTGGTTAAATCGCTCATTTATATCACATGGTCGAACAAATTTAAGATTTTGCAATCTGCAAATTAGGATTTAAGGAGAAAATTTGAGTTTCAGATAACCAGCCAGTTTCCATGGGAGGTACAAGAATGCTCTCCATTTTCATTTCCAGACAGTATTTCAGCATATGCTTGAGGAATACAAATGTACAAATGATATTCGTGTACCTGAATACATACATAACACATTATTTAAGAAGATATAGGTTAAGTATACGGGAAGCAACACAAGGGGCATGGTTCATGGGTCGATATTTGCAAAATTTTCATATCATTTAGAAGTTACAGGGAAAAACTAAATTTCGAAAAATTAGTCAGTTTGTACGGGAGGAACCAGACAAAGCAGACCGTTAAGACCCATTTAAAATTCCCAGCTATAATCTGGAAAGATATTGGGCGGTGTCGGGTGTACTAACCAGGTAAACGGATAACGTTAAAATGACTTAAAGTCATGAAACACGTTTCATCAGAAGACGTTTGGTACTTGAGCAGCTTCTTTCTATTTGTTACATTTTTACAGCTTTATACATGTACCTATATATTCACTGATTCTGTTAAATATAAAAGGTGTACCAACAAGAACGCAAGATTTAAATTTGGCGCCATTCGAAGTGTTACTGTTTGACATTTGAACAGTTATTATTGTTTGCTAGTAGAAGGTACGAGATTAGTAAAAATGAAGCGCTACACGAATGAACAACGCGTTCTCATTGTGAAATTGTTTTACCAAAATGGTGGAAGTTTTGCGGCTACAGTTCGCAAATTGCGATCAATTTGGGATCACAATAATGCTCCAAAAGAGTTAACTGTAAAGAGATTAATGGATAAATTTGCCAAAACTGGGTCTGTTAGTGATGTAAAGACAACAACGCGCCTTCGATCAGGTCGATCGACCGAAAATGTCGCAGCTGTACGTGATGATGTCGCTCAAACTCCATCAACCTCAATTCGACACCGAGCTCAGCAAATTGGTGTCTCCAAATCCACTATGCAGCGAATTTTGACGAAAGATTTGCATCTTCATGCGTACACAATTCAATTGACTCAGGAACTGAAGCCAGCTGACCATGGACAGCAAAGGGAGTTCGTTAATTGGGTATTGGAGAGATAATATTAAAATGCTGATTTTGCCGATAAAATCATCTTCAGTGACGTGGCCCATTTCCATCTTGATGGCCTCGTCAATAGGCAGAATTGTTGCATTTGGGGTGAGGAAAATCCTGGAGTGATTCACGAGAAGCAAATGCATCCTCAACGTGGCACTGTGTGGTGTGGATTTTGGGCTGGAGGAACCATTGGACCTTTTTTTTTGAATGAAAATGAGGAATGTCAAGCGCAAACAGTCAATGGTGCTCGGTATCGTGAAATGATAACCAGTTTTTTCGTTCCTAGAATTTAAGAAATGAATGTGGAGGGCATGTGGTTTCAACAAGACGGCGCCACATGTCATACAGCCAGAGAAACAATTCAATTGCTGCATCAGTCATTTCCCGGTCGTGTTATTTCGCGTTTTGGTTACCAGAATTGGCCGCCTGGATAGTGCGATTTAACATTATTAGACTTTTTTCTTAAAAAGTTTCACGATTTTCTTTGAAGTCGATGGTTTACGCGAATAAGCCGACGACGACTCAAGTCTTAAAAGAGGAAATTGGACGCTGCATTAATGAAATACCGCAGCATTTATGCAAAACGGTCATTGAAAATTTCATTAAAAGATTGAGTGTGTGCCAGCAAAGGCGAGGCGGCCATCTGCCCGATGTGTTGTTCCATACATAACCACATTCTGTCTACTTTGCGATATAATAAAGTTTCACGATTTTTTTTTTTTTTAATATCAGTGTTTTATTTAAAATTTAAATCTTGCGTTCTTGTAGGGACTCCTTTTAGGAAGATAGAAGCTATAAACACCGGATAGAATAATTGATTTGAAAACATATTTCGTTAAGGACTATTTTCAAATGAAATATATGCAGTAAATTTGCAGTTGAATTTCCAAAAAAATCGTCGTCTTTGACCTAAACAAATGTGCTTATGGTCGAATTCCGTTGAAGACCATAGCCTGCTAAAATAGTATATTTGTAAAAGCGGAGTGCCAGAACGGACGTTTTCAATTACTATATTCTTTAAAACACATACAGAGCATTAGTATATAGTGCTGAATTTAGTACACTATTAAATAAAAGATATGAATCCAGGGTTAAATTATATAATTTGTATTGAAGGTAGCAGAAATGGCGGGGTGATCCGCCAGCCATTGCAAATAAATAGTATTGGCAAAAGTTTAACCTTCATCAGTCTTTTCATTTTTACGGAGGAGACATTTAATTTCCCTGAATCGTCCAATTTGGAAACGAATAGTTATGGTACTGCATCCTGTTTTCAATCGCAGAACTACACTTGTCAAACACAAGACGTTTGGCATAGTTTTTTGGATTCAATGGAACTTCTACAACGACATGAAGGTACGAAAGTGTGGACTAAGTCCGTCATTTTTATGGAATATATCAGAATAGATGTAATAACTTAGTCTGGTTTTCCCAAATTTTGACAGACACTATAAAGTAACATGGTGAACACAAATGTAGAGTGCTGTAGTTTACGAGGTAGAAATTACATAGATGTCGTTTGATTTCGGAAAGTCGATCAATTTGTATTGCAGGCACCAGAAGCGACGTCGCAATGTGCTATATTTTCATTCTAAGATACCGCCTTGGCAAATACTTAGTGTGTATCAAATTTGACTGAATTTAGTGTTGCGGTATAGAAGATGTAAGAACAGAAGAATAAATGGGTTAAGGTGGTCATTTGTGTGGTAGGTACCTGAAGCTACGGCCTGCTGATAGACTTTCTCATAATTAACCAAGAATTATAATTCAAAACCATGGGCAAATGATCAAATCTTTTACCAAACCGAATAGAAGATATGAAACAAAGAATATATATGTTAAGTCGGTTATTTGTACGGGATGTGCCTAAAGGACTTTTTCAAATCAATGGACAAGAATTAAGGTCACTGCGGTCCACGAAATAAGAGTTACACGGAAGAAAATTTCGGTAATTAAAATTGATAAATTTTTATGAGATGTACCAGAATAGGATCAATTTTCTTTCTGTTTTTTATCTTAATCTTCCCTTTCAAGACCCTACATCGTTGACTACAGTAACTCAAATTTTGAAAAATCAAAAAATTGATAAATTTATATGAGAGGAACCAGTATTGGCTCATTTTTTTCAATTTTATCTTAATATTTCCTTTGAAGACCTTACTTCGTTGACAAAAATTTTGTTAATTGCATTAGACCATAATGCCTAGTAAAATGTGCTCATATTGGCACTTTCCATACAAATTTTTCTAGTTTAACCCATATTTTTCATTCAATCCTATAAAATTTCCTATAATTTGCCATGATCAGGATTCCTTTAAACATAAATATTAGCGGATTTTAGTGAACAAAAACAACAACAACAATGTTTTCTCTATAATATGTAGGCGGACTACAGACTATACCGATCTGCACACTTCTGCACCATTACAAAGAACGTTGGGTGAAGTTATATGCAAGTCAGTTCAGCTGACTGAAATTTCTGTATTGATTTATTTGTCTATAATGCCAAATTATTATATATATAAATTATTAATTTATTGTTTACATAGTGGTGAATGTATAGCCAAAACAATAATGTAGCTTCTCATTAGCCAGATTTTACATTAGATTATCCTAAAATTTTGACAACTTTTCCAATCCTTTTCGTACTTTCCGAAAAGTTATTGCTGAATATTTGCTTCTCTTATTGTTCCATTACTGTAGATGAATTATTGAAAATGTAGAATAATGTACCTTATAATTTAGCATATCGATTCTAATTTACCTGATTTGAACATCACAGAAAAAAGGTGCAAAACAGATTTTCCAGCATCTCCTGAATTAGACATGGAAGAACTTCTGACATACAGTGAGCTTACACGCATTCTATTTCTCGACTTACTCAACGGAACCTACAGTTTAACGATGATTTCGAACGATATCGATACCAGACATTCCGATTATTCGACTGTCCGAAGTTTTCGCGGGGTTGACCGCCGCTTTAATAATGATAGGTCGGTATGTGCCGGATTGAACCTGCGATCATGCGAACGATAGTCGCGAATATTAACCACCGCTCCACGGCCGATCAATTTGAACATCACATACAATTTCATATTTCCGACGTACACATTTAAAACACAAAATCGATTTAAACATTTGAAGAAATCAGTTGTTTGTCGTATCGTAAAAGTTTTTTTATATTAAGCAAATATCGAACCTTAAGCTTGATATCTTACCTAGAGATATCCATTCAGAAGGTCGATTGGCATCTTAAAGTTATTTTTGTATTTTTTTATAAGCAACACTCTACACTATTCGAATATTAGTTTAATGTACAAACTTTAAAAGAAACCAGTTTACTGACTGAAATGTCAGCATTTGATTTGGTGTAAAGTTTCAATATGTGCTTACTTTCTTCTTTGTAAGGTAATAGCAAAGCAAGAGTCCATAGTATTGTAGTTTTAATGACGTGTTTTACTAAATTCATTTTAATTCACCGTTGCATGTGTTACATACTATGATCACTAACGTAATTTGAACCGAATTTTTCATGGCAGTTGACACCCTCTTTGATTTAAAGTTCTTTCGTATTTCAGGCAAAACTTCAGCCTATAGTTGAGGTATACCTATTCGAAGCAATCCTGGTTTTTAACGACATAACTGGTAAAGCTCTTTTTCGAAATTACATTCTATGGGAACTTTCCATGCCACTAAAAATGGCATTTATACATAAGTATTACAATTATAGTCGCGTTTTATTTACTAGCGATTACTAACTTTCATTAATGCACAACATTCAATCACCTCACTGTGCACACCCTCTAAATTGTAACTGGCATGTATCATCAATGGAACATTGGGAGAATAGCGACTCATTACAAACTTCCTGCTAATTTGTTATTTTAATATATAGGAATTATGTTTGTTTTTTTTTTCATTTTACTTTTGCTGATATACTTAGTTCAACTTTTTCCCCCCATTTTCATACAAATTATTACAATTTCAATAGCCAAAAAATGAAATCAACTACAAAAATTTCGCTGATACACTATTGTTGGCATTTTATTGAAATTCTTGTATTTTGTGTGGCTGAAACAATTGCTGTTTCATTGCCTGGTGATGGTGATTAAATTTATGTTTAACATCTGATTATAAATACAAAGACGAACAGATATTTTAATGGATTTCATAAATTATCCGCTCCTTATGTTTGGCTGACATCTTAGAGTGTTTTTTTAATTAGACCTAATAAGTGAATGTGATTGAGTGCATACAAATCACTTTGGCATTGAGCCGATTTTCATTATGTCTGTTCCACTCAGCACTTGTGTTATTTCCAATTTTATTCTGGTGCGTCTTTTGGAATTTTAATTTGAAAAGAGGCGCAATATATGCATATGGACATACATACGATTATTTCGCAGTGACGTTTAAATGTGCAACTGAACATGTGGAATCACTTGAAGACTAATTCAAAATTAAAATGACGCAGTTTATACAAATTCTTATGATAATATTCCTATTTGTGCGGCCTTTGTGCGTACACATTTGCCTACTTTCATTCTTATGATTTACCAATATGCATACCAAATACGTACTGCAACAATTCGCAATTTGTAGAACATGCAAATTAATATGTTGCTTGCTACTTATTAGATATTATGATCAGCTCTTCCCAATGTAAATGATTTCGAACATTATAAGTATAATAAATAGTAAAAGTAGAGGCTATAAAAATGACAAATATTGAAAAAAAGTTTTGAAAATGTTAAATTCTGTAACGCTTGGGAATGTGGTTAGCAAAATGGAGACTAATTTTTGTAATCTTCATGCACATACAAACTTTCCGAACACTTGTTAAACAATTATGAAAATATAAATTCAATTGGGCAGGCACTACGTTAGACAGTCATTATTAGTTCATCCGCATCGAGAATTACATACGCATCGTCAACTCATCGTCAAATAAGAAGACTGCCACGCGGTCTCGCACACAATATATTGACTGAACTTATTTTTTTTACTGGAAACCTATTTTTTATGATTTTTTCAATAACCAGGCAGCCGCTTACAAATCTATTATAGAATGGAATGGTTACATCCTACATGTATCAACTGCCGCCATTCGTTGCTATACAGAAATTTTTGTCAGATGAGCTGACTTACATACGAGTATTTCTTCATCCAATGTCATTTAGTTGCGAAAGTGTGAATGATGCCAGGAGGGGAGAGATAAATTACTATGTTTTAGCCAATATTGCTTTAAATTAAATAAGGTATACATTAAATCCTTTGCCATGTACGGATCATACCACGAATGCGGTTCCAAAACTACTCGACCTAACAAAGAAGTTGGAAAAATTGACTTTATTTTTCATTATAGTTTAGCTTGCTACACTTTTTCGAGCGATATTCAACAGCTTCTATATACTGTTCATAGTCAAGCTCCTCAAAATATCCAAACTCCTTAAAACCAACCGCAGACTCCACCTCTTAATTGTTGGCAAATCTTTTACCACCGAGCCATTTTTTCAAGTTTGGATATAGAAAATAGTCCGACGGAGCTAAATCTGGGAATAAAGTGCGTGATGAAGCAACTCGAACTTTAATGCATTAATTTTGGCCACCGCAACAGTAGATGAGTGAACTGGACAATGATGACACAACACTTTCTTTTTCGCCAAATGCGTCCTTTTTTCTATAATTCATATCATTCGCCATTGATGGTTTTTTCTTTCCGAAGGTAATCAATAAAAGTTATCCCATGCGCATCCGAAAACACAGACGCCATAGCTTTGCCTGAAAACTGGAACCACTTCCGCCTTCTTTAGACACGATTTTCCCATTCCAGTCCCCTGTTTTAACTATTCCTTTGTGTCAGGTGTGAAGTAATGGACCGATGTTTTATCCATGGTTATAAATCGACGCAAAAATTCGGCTTTATTGCGGTGAAACATAGCCAAACACTGTAAAGAAACATCTTTACGATGCTGTTTTTGCTCTACTGAAAGCAAGCGCGGCAATCATCTTGCACACAACTTTCTCATCTTCAAATTTTTTAGCTTAGTATACGATATAGAGCACTTTTTGAAAAGCCTATCATTTCAGCTGACTCAAGTACCTTCAGCCGACGATCATCTGGCGTGGACACCTCAATTGGTCGACCACTACGGTTTCCGTCTCGGTAGCTCGTACGACCCCGTTCAAAATCTGTTTCCTAATATTTTACAGTCGTAAACGAAGAAGCGGAATCCCCCAGAGCAGAATCTAGCTCAGCCTTAGCATTGGTGGGACTGACACTTTTCAAATGGGAGTATTGAATTACAACACGGTAATCAATTTTTCCCATGTTTACAAATTCACTTAGATCGGTCATAATCTGTTTTTATGGAGAACATTTAAAAAATTGAGTTCAATTCAGTAAGAAATGTTTGAAAATTCAAACTTATTAGTATTATTTTGACATCGGCGTACTACTATACTATATAAGACAAGAAAATTATATGAACATGTGTTAAGTTTATTAGTAACAATTCTGATTTGATTTTTATTTCACACAGGTTATGAGATAATTAAAAAAAGGCTTTGGAAATCTGACGCCTACCACAAGACAAGACACAAGAGCCAAAAATTATATATTTAGTAGTTTGCTAAAATTAGTAAAGAGTTCAGTATGTGGTGTCACAGAATCCTGAGACTGCCGTTAGTGGCTCTGTATCAACTTTTCATTTTTTCTCCTTAAATAAAATTTTTGAATATTATAAAATTCCAAAAATAAACGACAGAGAAAAACAAATATAAGAAATAGAGGACATTCTGAAAAACAGAAATCAATTTAGTCAGAAGATATACAATTCATAATTTGCATATTAGACCTTAGAACTATTCTCATGCCAACATGTCATACATTTTTCCAGCTGTTTCCAGAAATTATGTTGGAGTAGTTGAAGACAATTCCGAAATTTACCAATAAATTGAAGCATTAATATGAATATAGTTTTCCTCTTTACTGTTCAATGACACTTTGGAACATTTTTAAATGTGACATAACTCGGAACTGGGTTCAATACTTTTTATTTTATACTTAAATGATCTGTTTAGTATCCTTGATGATACATTCATTCCCTATTCATTTGCAGATGATGTACAATTGCTCTTTAAGGGAGAATATCAGTTTGCTGATGTCATGCAAAGTAATATTAATTATGCGTTTAATTTCATGGATGATGGAAAATAAACTCCCAACCAATATTCCAAAAACAAAAGCTATGCTTTTAGCTAATCATGATTTAAAACTGAGTTTATCTTATCGTAGCACACGCATTGAAGTTGTCCACAGTATACATTGTCTGGGAGTATATGAATGTGAATAAAATTATTCACTGCGAAGTTTTTATAACGCTGATTTAGTGTTGCCTAGATCGATTAAGAAAAAATTGATTCATGCTTATATCATGCCTATATTCTATATTGTTTAGAGCTATACGAGTTATTTTGAGTTTTTTCAATAACTATCTTGTCCCCTGCAAAGTAATCCCCCTCAGATATAATACACTAATGCCAGCGTTTTTTCCAATCCTCGAAACACTTCTGAAACGCGCTTTTTGGTATCGCCAACAGCTCCTATTTCGATTTTTCTTTTATCTTCTCAATCGTAGCAAAACGCTTTCCTTTCATCGGTGTCTTCAGTTTTGGGAGGAGAAAAAAGTCAGCGGGGGCCAAGTCCGGTGAATACGGTGGTTAAGGCATGATCGCGGTTTTGTTTTTGGCTAAAAACTCACGCACCAGCATCGAAGTGTGAGCTGGTGCGTTATCATGGTGCAAAACCCATGATTGGTTTTTCTACAATTCTGTGCGTTTCTGACGAATTCGCGCAAACCGCGCATAACTTCAAGGTAGTATTCCTTATTGACCGCACGACCTTGTGGCAAGAATTCATAATGCACCACGCCGTTGCCATAGAAGAAAATAGTGAGCAAAATCTTCACATTTGATCAAACTTGACGTGCATTTTTCGATATTGCCTCTTCCGGACGCTTCCGTTGGGATGATTGGGCTTTGGTTTCAATGTCATAGCCATACACCCATGATTCGTCACCAGTTATGACCTTTTTGAGGAAATCTGGATCGTCGTTCCTCGATGTCTATGCGACGTTGTTTTTGCTCAAAATTTAGCAATTTTGGAACAATCTTCACTGCCGCACGTTTCATGCCTAAAAAATCCATAAAAATTGCTCGGAATGGGCCGAACGATATGCCAACATCACCAAGAACCTCCCTAAGAGTGATTCGACGATTATTAATGTCTTCATCGGTTGTTGACGTGCTCGGGCCACCAGGACGATCATCGTCATTGACATCTCCTCGGCCTTCCTTAAACCGGTTATACCACAACTGAACTTGTGTTAGGCGCATAGTAGACTCACCAAACGCCACAGTCAACATTTCAAATGTCCTTGCACATTTAATTTCATTTTTTACACAAAACTTAATACTGTTTCTTTGATCCATTTTTTCGAATAGTAAAATATAGAAGAGCACACCGAAACACGACTAATCTTTTTATGTGTCAAAAACAAACTGACAATCCAAAATGGCTGATATTGTCAACATATATAACAGACATGTGTACCAACATAACAAACATCGAACATACGTAACTCACGAATTTTGAGAATAACGGTTATTTTTTTATCACACCTCGTATATTGTTTAGAGCTATAAAGTGGACCTAATAAACAAAATATGAAGAAAATTCAGATGGCGTTTAATAGAGTTATGAGATATTTGTATTCACTGAGGCGTTGTGTTCATATAACACCGTATTTTCAGCGTTTCTTGGGTTGAAGTTTAAAAATTACATCGATTTTAAGTCTTTGTTGATATTATATAAAGCTGTTCGACTGTGTAGTCCTCAATTTCTTTTTAATTCGTCTAATTTTTCACATTCCACTCGTAATAAGCAGCTTCTTATTCCTAAAATAACCACATTCATGGGTCGTGCATTTGTAGTAAGAGTAGCTGGAATTTACAATTTACTACCAAGCAATTTAAAAAGTTTTAAATTATGTCGCATTCTGGCATTCTACAACACTTTCAGACTTTACTGTAAACTGTTGTTTTCAATTAAATTGTGAGCAGCCTTTATTACATACCGATTATCTTATATTTGAAGATTATATACCGATTGACTTCTAACTTCTGAATTAGTCTTCTTTCATACTTTTTTTTGTCTTTAGTAATCATACTTTCTCTAAAATAAAATTATATGTTTATAAATTTTATATTTAACTTTTATTACGTGTTTTGCATAATGTACATAATTTACTTATAATTGGCCGAAAGGTTTTAAATTACAAGCCAAAAAAAAAAAATAAATAAATAAATCGTCCATGGGCATTATGAAACCTTTTGTGTGTCACAATGTTCTTGGCCATCATGTACATATTGGTACTTTTTTCCATGTAAGTAAGAAAAACTTCCACTAAGAAAGTGAAAATTGTTACACCATTTACACAAAAAAAAAAAAAATAATTAATTTGTTTTGATTGATGTTCCGCTTTAGTCTAAATATTTTCTTGTTTCTATTGTTAGTTGTTTCTCGCTCTTTGAATTTTATTTGCCCAGTGCATGTCGTATCCAATTTTAATTATTGTTATATACGTCATTCTGAAATGACTAACTACTTATCTGCACCACATGCCATGTACGAGTATCTTCCCCGCGTTCGGATGTCAACTTGTTATCAAAATAAATGATTTCCACAATTTATGCATATATTTTTAAGAAAATACAAAATTATAAATCAAGTATAAAAATGTACATGTTAAACTTGAAAATGAGATAACGAAAGATATCTCTATACTTCAATAAGTAAGTGAACTTGAGAATGTACTCCCGATTACATGCTAGACGTAATTAAGTCATTTTATTTATGTTTATATATATTTGAAACATGGTGTTCTCTGGCTTCGTATCAATCCACCAATGTACATGATGATAGTGGCGGGATACATGCCACATATGTCCATAACAATATATTGAGCGTACTTATTTTGGGGATTCGACTGCGTATGGATACGACACAACAACCACACCATTAAAACAAAAACACACGAGCCATTATTTACAAGAAACCCCCAGAAATGTTTGTCTTCATGCCATTCTGTTTTATTTAAACTTAGACAGTGGCTATGCAATAAAATGACTGTTCATGTCTTCATACACGTCTATTGAACACCCTTGTATGATATTGAAATGGCTCCCTGTTTCCCTTGTCATTCAAAGGAAACGAACATGGAGAGTGTGAAAAAATAGGTAGTCAAACAATTTAGAAGACGTACAAACATCTTCAATGTATAGTAAGACGTTGATAGAGGGTGCCACTATTTGGTAAGACGGATCATGAGCTGATGTAATACTACTCTTATACAGGGTATCCGTCGGGAAGGTATAATACTTTGTTTGTTTATAATTTTTGATTAAATGAAAGGGAATGGATCTTATCTTGATAAATGTTTTATATAATGTCAGCAATTATGTATGCAATACTATATCAGATAAATGTCCGCCTCTGTTAGCCTCACGATGCGAGCCCTTTTGAGCACATTTTTCATTACATTCTCACACATATCACGCGGTATTTCATTAATTTCATCATGAATATTGTGTCTGAGTTGATCAAGTGTTTCTGGTTTGTTTGCATAAATTCAGATATCCCCACAAAACGAAGCCCGGCGCAATCAAATCAGGCGACCGTGCAGGCCAATCAACATCACAATTTCTTGAAATAACTTGTTGTGGAAAGAGGTTTTGCAGCAATTCCGTCTTGTTGATACCACATGTTAATCAAGGCCATGCAGTTGTGGCGTTAAAAAGTTTTTCATCATATCACAATGTCGCTCCCCATTGACAGTTACCGTCACGCCGTTTTCAGTTTCAAAAAAGTAAGGTCCAATGGTTCCTCCTGACCAAATTGCGCAACAGACTGTTACTTTTAGTGGATGCCAAGGTGACTGATGAATAATTTGAGAGTTTTCCATTGCCCAGAACCGACTATTCTATTTATTCACATATCCATTCAAATGAAAATGCGCCTCGTCACTCATTATGACTTTTTCATGAAAATCGGGGTTGTCATGGGCGAGCTGTAACATCCTATTGGCATATGGACGGCGGTGTAAATGGTCTTTTAGAAGAAGCTCTTGTGTCAACTGAATCTTAAATGGAAATAAATACAAGTCCAAAATTGTGGCCAAAGTTGTTCTTTGAAGACCAAGCTCCTGAGCACAGCGTCGAATTGATGAATTGTTTTGAACACTTTCTTGAGCAGCAGTAATGTTTGCATTTGATCTTGCGGTACGTTGTGGTCCATGCTTGGCCCTATCAACTACAGACCCTCTTTCTTCCAAATCATTCACTTCACGATAAATAGTGCGTCTTGTTGGCACGTTGTTTCTCCCAAAAATTGCACGTAACTTTCTCATCGTCACAGTAATCGATGATTGATTTTGATAAAATGTTTTAACGATTAAAACACGTTGGTTTGTCGAATATTTTTCCATAATAAATTTGTCACGTCTCTACTTCATGACTGCTAAATATGAACTCTCAAGGCTAATGTTTACCAAAATGGCGGCTAAGCAAAGTAGTACACCTTCCCGACGGACACCCTGTACATTCTGGATAATGTGACATCGAAAAAGAAGCATTTAAGTGGCCAAGTGTTTTTTGACTAAATGTGTTTCATTAATTTTTAAGTTGAGTTCATGAGTTGCACCTATCTGACTGGCTGGCTGGTAAAGACGATAAATGCCTCGAATCTTTATGAAACTTCTAGAAATCAGGCGCAACCTAATATTTTGCCGAGGTCGTGTACGGAGATTGTGAATGGGCCATATCCACCGGTCTTTTCTGGTACCTGCCGTACAAATTGATAGAATTTCCGAAATTATTTTTTTTTCTCTGTAACCTCTAATTCGTTTTTGCTCATTATCTTACCTGATAGTGCTTGACAAAATTTGAAAATAATCGAAGGAGTAACAATGTTCTTAAATCCACATCTCCCACTTAGTAGCACTAAATTCAGTTCAATTTAGCGCACATTAAAGATTTCCTAAAGTAGGGTTTTGGCATATAAATGTATCATATTGTCCTTCCTTCCAGTACCTCTCACAAAAATTGGCACATGTTTCGAAATTAAGTTTTGACTCTAAAATTTTTAAATAGCAGACTGCAATATCCTTACATTTATCCATTGTATAGATTATAAAAGTTGGTAAAATTACAAAAGTAAATATATACAGTTGAACTTCTTTAACTCGAATCACCATTATCCTCAAATAAAATCCGACTTATGGAGAATTCGAGGCGATTTCGAGTTATGGAATTGCATACATATACTGTACATTTGTTAATTTTTAGTCTTAAGAAAACACACGCCCTGCATTAAAATTCAATCAGTTTTATTTTAGACATACATGCATACACAGATATATTTATTTAAAATATGTTGTTATTTTTTGCTAAATGGGTTCTTTTTTGTCGTGAGTATGTAGTAACTCTATTTTATTTAGCGCTTTATAGTGCTCATCGTTTGTATTTTCATTTGTTTGTAAATACAAGTATAAATTGTTTAAGGAATCCTCCACAGTTTTTCTGGATGGTTTCTAATAACTTCTTCCACTGAACCCTCCTCATCACTATCTGATAAGCTTTCAGTATGAGTTATTAAATGGTTAGAGCACTGTTGGACTATGTATATCGTCATCTGTAGGACAACTTGATATAACAACATCATCATCAACTTCAATGTAATCGAGAAGAGTCCCATTGGAAGTTATATAATTCAAACTTAGCCAGGCTTTATAGTTCGCTTCCACAAAGTTGAGATCTTCATTAGGATTGCTTAAGAACATTAAAGGTATGTCATCCTCTTCGAGAAAAATTCGACATACAGAAGCTTGTGCTATCATTTTTATTTAAGTTATGGGGAAATTTAAGTTATGGAAGTTCAAGTTATGGAAGCAAAACTAAAGGGAATTCACCACATAAGCGCTCTTGACACTAGATTTGCTTCGACTTAAAGAAGATTTTAACTTATAGAAGTTCGAGTTATAGAAGTTCAACTGTATATTCATATATATATATTCATATATTCTTAACTTCATGTCTTTCAAATAATTGTACTTGATTTAGTCAAATTTGTTTAGTGAAATAAGTTCTGGAAACGAAAATGAAGGGAGCTACAACTTCTTCTACTTCTTCTCCTGGTATTTTCAGAAATATGGGCAGGTTTCTCTATAGTTTCTAAGCGGAGGACTTCAGAAAATCATAATTTTGCTTCTTTTAATGTACAAGTATTTGAATTCATAGCATTTTTCCCCAAAAACCTAACGAAATTTCTGTACTGGCTTACAGTTTAGTTGAAATCCTATATGTTAAAAGTTAACATACTTTAAATATAATGCAAATACGTCAGAAGATATGGGGCATTCATTGCAGTTAATGAAATTAAATCAATTTAAACAGAAGGCATTGGCCAGTTTTAAGCCATATACACCAACAATAATATCAGCCTGCAGAGCTGATAAATGCCAGCTAATAAATTGCATGCAGAGAATGAAACGTGTTGGATTATGGATTTCCTTATTTCCCGAAACAACTTTGCTATGTTCTGGGTTATATTTCCGAATTGAAAATCGATTTTTTACTTCGAAGTTATTCATGTACGAAGCAATTTTGATTGATCGTCTTAAAACACCTCTACAATAGATTATCATTCATCGTCCGTCACGATCTTAAAGACTTCTCTATAATTTTCTCAATTATTTTCATAACTTTTTCACAACAATCGACTAGAGCACGTTTTTGATCTATTGTCAAGTTAAGCGCCGATAAACTTCTTAGGACGGCCAAATGTTCACGCCATGCTAAGGTCAGTTTAATTTTTCGCTTTGAGCTAATTGAATTTTCTATTATTTCATTTCTCTCTCTGTTGCAAATGCTAATTTGGAAGTTAATCTACTAAGGCAAATGGGTTTTGGATTAGAACTTTGTGGTGCCAAATTGAAAAAAATATTATAGCTTTAAAAATATGTGTATTTAATGTACGTCCACATACTACATAAATTGAAAATATATAATTATAGAATTGCAATAAAAGAAAGACCTGTAATTCAATTAAACGAAAATATGGTGAATGAAAATAAAATCCCAAAAACCGCATCATAAAAAAGTTCTAATGTCTTACTTATAATGAGTGTGCCTCCGAATTTATGCCATATTTTCCTTCTTTCTTTTTGTCTATCATTCCATGTTTATTTACCCTTTTCCATGATATGCGGCAAACGTTGAGTGCTGATCGAATTTTAACGATTTGTTTTGATATTTTTATGATTATGGCATCGTTTACACAACATAAATAGAACATAAAAATGCACATAACATGACGGGATACGCCACAGTGGGGTTTTACTGCCATATAATTGTACGTACACACACATATATACACGTATTTCTGTACTTTGGGTGTTGTTTCTTCTCTCCTTGTCATGTCATTTTACTATCGTCGTTATATCAATGATAATCTACAAGAAATACGCCTGAATTGATGCTGAGAAGGACGAACATACGCTGCTATTGTGCGGGTGTTGTTAAAGGGTAATTAAATTTTTTGAAATCTTATTTTATTCCTGTGGGGAGTTGCCGCTTGATTACATTGTTTCAATTTGTTATTAGTTTATGACCTAAATCAAATGAAAATGTTGACTGTTTACATGTGATAAATTGACTATACTGATTTTTGAATAGTAGTAGATGAATTATTTTCCTCATTAAATTATATATTATATACGTACATATGTGGATATTAGAGTGCTACACTATGATCTGCAATATGGATTTTCGTAGCGATTTCCGTACAATGTACAAAAATTTCTTATTACTTGGTTCAATATTCTCAGAATTGATAGGTGTTTAAATTTACCCCCACCAATAGTATATGCAAAAGAGAAGTATTATTTTCATAGGGAAAGCATTATTCATCAATAAATTATAATTTCATTAAAGTGGCTTCATTTTTGGTTTTATTTAAATCAGGCTTATCCATTTAGTGGTTTCAGAGCGGCTGTCAGCTGCTAAATAGCTGCCATTTGAAGTGTTATTTGTTTAGTGAAAAATCTGCATTGTCTAACAATCGAAGAATGCGTAAAATCAGCTAAAACTTACTACAAAAGATTTAGATTCACTACAAAATTTTTAGATTCACTCATCAAAACCAACAGTTTAGTAATGATTCCGAACGTCACAGTTTGAGAAGCATATAAGACTTGTCGATTACTCGGCCACTTGAAGTGTTCGTAAGACACATCTATAGGTAGGTGAAACTTCGATATGCGAACGATAGTCGCGTGTAATAACCATCGCATCACGGTCGATAATTTTGATCATGAAAGATTAAAATTTTGTAGGGATATAAAACTTAGTGCAATATGACGTAAACTACAAAAACCTCGGTTTCGTTTTTTTTGCGATCTATATGAGGATATAATATTTTTGAGCCAGAAATTATTTACTCTTGAAAAATTACTTCCTAGTGAAGAATTACAATTTGTTATTTATTATTATGCACATGAAATTATACACCCTGCGTATGTTTTAAAGAAAAATTAACTGTCAAATCGAACGATCCTAGTTGGCATTTTTGATGTCGGTCATTTCTGTTCAGTCCATTTTCATTTGCTGAGCTAACTTTACTTAGAGCTCGATCGTACTAAAAAATACTGAATTTAGTGTAATTTAATTAAAGATATGCAGTGTGGAATAAATGGTTTAAATTAGGTAATTTGTTCAAGTATTATAGTTACATGGTTGATTTTTCTTAAGTTTTACTAATAGACATCAACGCCTAATGGTCAAAAGATTGGGTTACCTACTAATTGGAAACTACAGGGGAAACCCAAATGTCGGGAATGAGCCAATTTGTGTGGGTAGCACCAGAAGGGGCGTGACAGTGCATGAACATAAAAGTGTGCGAGTTAATTCGGTTACTTTTATGGAAGGTAGAAATGCTATCTGTTTTCAAAACTAAATTGGCAAAACACACTATATTTGCCAAATTTGTATGAATTCCGTACAACTATCAGGTTGTTTGGAAAGTTCGTTCTGTTAGTTCGTTAGTTCACTATACATCACTTCTCGTGACGTAGAGTTCCTTCAAACACCATAATCATAACTTCTTCCCATCCTTTCTCTAAACTGTTTACTTGCTGTATTATTTCCGAAAAGGAAAATCGGCTGATGAAGCTAACCGAAAAATAAATTCCTTTTTTTGAAGAAAACGGACCAAGTAAATAAACTTGCCAGAAATGGTTTAAAAGATTTTCTACAGGCAACTTTTCCGTAACGGACCAAACGGACCAGACCAATATGACCAAAAGAAATTGTTTTCGAGGAGGTGAGAGATTTAATTATTGTCAATCCCCTTGCAACAGTTAAGGAAATAGCTGAAATAATCAAAAAATCAGTCTCGACCGTTCACTGGGTCATAAAAGAGCTCGAATTTCTGAGCAACTTCGATGTGTGGGTACCTCACTCTCTCACCGAGAAACTGTCAGAGCTTGGGGGAAGTTTTACCTCACCTAGCATACTCCCCAGACCTCGCTCCGACCGACTATCACCTATTTCGCAGTCTAAGCAACCGCTTGATTTAAATTCCCATAACGACGACGAAGTGAAAAATCGAATTGAACGTTTTTTTTTTTCATAAAACCCACGCGAGTTTTATGATAGAGGAATTAAAAAGCTCCCAGAGCGGTGGGAAAATGTTATTAAAAAGGGGAAGATTGTGTAATAGATTAAAATAATTGTTTCCGTGTATAAACAGTTGTAGACACATTTCTTTTAAAAACCGCACGGACTTTCCAAACCACCCGATACTTGAAAGATGTGAAGCCAAAAATCAGTCATTTGTATGGTATCGGAAGGGGCATGATTAATCGATTTATCTTCCCAAATTTTACTAAGCATTACAAAAAAATACACTGGAGTTAAAGGAAAAAAGAAATAATTTCCGTAAATCGGTCAAATTTTTATGCCAAGTATCAGAGGGAGTAAGACGACGTAACTCATTTACAATCCACTACTACGATCTGATAATATAAATTATTATGCTGTGCCAAGTTTCACGAAGTTTCATAAAAATTTAGACAGATTTCGTGTCCATCAATCAGCCAGACAAATAGGCGGACATCACTCAATCGACTTAAAAGATGTGAATCGACATTTGGTGTAAATATATTTGATACCTTAAATAATTTTATATGCTAAATTTATAGTCCTGTCAAATGAAGTGTACCTTCATTCTTTAGAGCAAATATATAAAAAATTATGATATGTTAGGGTTGGTTTCAAAATCAAACAAAACCTCTTTGAATTTGGTAACAATGTTCATATGTAGAGTAACTTTGAGAGAAGTATACAGAAATATACCATTCCGATCCTAAGAAAACAGTTTTCCTGTGGGGACCCTCATAAAGGTTGAATATCGCTGAGTCTTTATCAATCATTTCACAATTCCTTTAACGAAAATTTTATTTAATGTCAATTAACTTGGTTCTGCCAATCCTGAAGAGACTGTCTTATAACCGTTCGTTTCACAGTTACATAGCCGTAGAATCCATTTTCCCACCGCGGCACATTTTCTCGCTTTAATAATTAATATTTATGCTCCATTTAAAAATTTTGGTTGAATTCAGAAAGAAAACTAACAATTCTTGCGGGCAAGATTGTATAGGATACAACTAAACCGTGGACCGATTCTACCAAATTTGGTGGAAGCCAAGATATTGTTGGCTTAGCATCTTCTGGCGGCAGTCTATGACATTGTATCGCAAATTGTTAAAAATTATAGCTATTAGATGCCAAAACAGCAATCGTGGGTATGTCAAAATATGGTTAAAAATCATTTGTTTTTAATAAGTTTTATTGCTAAATATCTCAACCGACCGAAAGTATGTGATGATGGATTCGACAGCTATGAGTTGCGCTGGAGTCATCTCGTTATACTGGTGACACTTCAGATAATTCAACAAGTCTTTCAAAATCTTCTCAAATGCAGTTCATCGCTAGCAGGTGCCTTTCGGTGAGTTTCAAAATAAGGAGTTTTAAGATATGGTCTCACCCAAACCGTATTTATGGAACGCAAGAAAATTTCTTTTTTCTGCTCGTTCCCTACCCAAACCATACAATATTTTTATAAACCATGCCATTAAACTTGCGCGAAGTATTTGTTTGGGAGTTCCCTGCAAAAGCATACAGATATAACTCAGTTTTCTTAAGTGATTCGGGCAAAACTTAGTTAAAATCTATGGTCACTTGAAATGCTCGTAATTTGCTTTGACGATGTGTAAGGAATTACCTGTAGAATCAACATTTTCTACTGATTTGATCACATTATCAAATTCAGAATCAAAATTTTGTGTAGTGTTAACTCTATTCTCCCAAAAGTAAACAAACAATTTATTTTGAGGCTTCATTTTGGTTCTGTTACAGTAGAAAACTTTACCAAGTTAATTTCAATACATAAATTTATCTACTCTTAGCAGAATTTTAGAATTTTAGAATTTTCTTCGAGAAAATGGATCGAGAAATGTTCATCGATTTACTCGAATTTTGGTAGTTTACATTCATTCTTTTTAATCATGATGTCTTTTTTCGAAAATATTTCAATTTTTTCAAATCACCTTCGTAATTATGCTCATGTAATATCCACTGAAAATTTTGTGTCCTGCAATTTGTCGCTATGTGTGGTCGTTTCACTACGAATATATTACTAAATTGTCCTGTTGCGATATATGTTTGTGTGTCACCCAATTCACAGCGTTTGTTGATGCAATTTCAAAGTCTTAATATTTTAGTTTTTGTAGAGCCGCAAGCAATTCACGCATATTCATAAATGATACCAGTCGCAAGCATCTGAGCAGCATGTTTTCAAAATGTATCATATTCAAAATATACGAATATGTTTTACAATTGTTCCTTTGACATATCAAACCGTTTTAAGACGCCTAAGCATTCATCGTTCACATTGTAGTTGTTGTTTTCTGCAATTTATTGTCCCGTATGCAAAGTAGCTGAGCTGACATACCGCGCCGTGTATGTACACAACACATACTGTGCTATTTTCCATTCGATGACCTTAAGTGTGTCCCGTCGATTGTCCCGTTGTCCTTTCACATATGCGCTTGTTCTATTTTGTGCCTTTCCACAGAAGCTGTTGTCCTTTGACGACTCATATTTTTATGATTTATGACTTTTTCTAGTAGTAAACAATAGAAACGTGTGTGACTTTAATAATAATAAACGCTGTGTAAAACACTGGTACCTACATTTCCTTGTCTTTTTTTTTTTTTTTTTTTTTTTTGGAACCGCTCTAATTTTTAAAATATTTCTATATTTGGGTCATTGCCGTAAAAAAACAAAAGAATTTGGATATTTTAATATACAACTAAACAGTGTCTATCAATATTTCTTAACCCTGGGTGGGTTGGAATTTTTTGCAACGTGTTTGCTTTTGGTAAACGTAATGCATGCGAACTACTATTTGGAATAGTGCAGCGTGCCTAACAGAATGCGAGCGCCGCATGCCAACAGTTTATATTTGCGCAGAAAAATATTTTACGTGCAGAAATCATTTCAATGTCCATCATTGGTGTTTTTCATGAAGCATTCAGAAACGATACCTTTTTCGAAAAATATGATACCTCAGTTCCATTTCAACTGACAATTATTTCAGTGATCACTTATCTTATTGCTTTGGCTACATAATTTATTGTAAAATTTAGCCTTCCTTTTTGGAAATATGAAAAATCACTTGCTTGGGTAAAGCATTATATTATAAAGCATTCAATATTTATAATCCTAACATCTGGCAGTTCGGTAATGCTCCCTATGTACGTATTTGTGGAAGTAAATTCTACAAGAAGAAATATATTCGAATTTCGTTGTCGTGATGTTGACTTAAGAAAGATTGACCATTTTTAAAATACTCACGTACAAACTATATTGACTTCAAATTTTTTGATGCCGGAGATGACCACTTGCTCTTAATTTGCCCAAAAAATTGGGTTCTATTTTTACAGGCTAATCCATAATCAAAACCGCCGGTCTGGCAAGGCCGCCAGCTGTAAAAGCCTGTCATCTGAAGTGCTATTTATTTAGTGAAAGGTTTGCCATTTATCTTTCAATCGAACAAAATGTTCTTAAGCGATGAATCTCATTTTTCACTCGGTGGTTACGTCAACAAGCAAAATTGTCACATATGGGGCTGGGAGGACCATTGCAGCCATTTCATCCGGAAAAAGTGACTGTTTGGTGCGCATTATGGTCTTGTCTGTACTTTTCCAAAAACTATCTCAAAAGGATTCACAGCTGCAACCAATCCGATGGTTATTTAAATGGCATTGTATTTCGCACACAACGTTATGATGAAGTAAAAGTTTAATCGAGATCGTAGCCTTATGTGCGTTTTACTTAACTTAACTTCTGACACCGAAAAATTGACAATTTTCTAACTTTATTATAGCATTTCATACTGCAAAACATGTATTTTTGAGAAGAAAGCATTAAATGTACCAAATACCTTTTGATCAAATGTGTTGCCTGCCTTCTTAAGTCAATTTCAAAATTCGACCAAATAACTGTGCGCCTTCTGATATCTCCCATAATAATCACCGAATTAACTCACATGTTTCTCGTTTGATATCTTTTCTACAGTCGCTTTAAACTCACACAAATTTTGCATACACAATTTAATCATTTGCAGGAGTAGTATGTAAGAATTAAAATGAACGTAATCGTCGCTAATCTTCTTGGATTATCTACTCGAATTGGCCGACTTTTGGGAAAATTGTTCTTTATTTTTCAATATAATCCCTTTTTTGCTCGATACACTTTTTCCAGTGATATTCAATAGCTTGTATACACTACTCGTAGTAAGAACTGTCAAAACCCTTACAATAGAGATAAAACGCAGACTCCACCTCTTCATTGTTGGCAAATCTTTCGCCACCGAACAATTTTTTCAAATTTGGAAATAAAAAATAATCCAAGAAAGCTAAATCGAACATTAGTTCATTAATTTTGGCCATCGGAATAGTTTATGTGCGAACTGAAGCACTGCCTTAATGAAACAATAATAGCATAATATTCACCGTTGATGATTTTTCCTTTGTGAAGATAATCAATAAAAATAATACCATGCGCATCCCCATTCCAGTCCACTACTTCGACTATTCCTTTGTCTCAGGTGTAAAGTGGTCGACTCACATCTCATGCATGGTCGTAAATCAATGCAAAAATTCGGCTTTTAGCGGTGAAATATCGTAAAATATTCTATTTTTGCTCTAGCAAGCGCGGCACCCATTTTGCGCACAGCTTTCTCAACTTTCTCGTCTTATTGCGATGAAACATCGCCAAACGCTTTACTGTTCTTGATCTATTGAAAGCGAAACGTATCTTACACACTGCTTTCTTATTTTTTAAATTCCTATAATTTCAGTTAGCTCACGCACATTCGCATCTGGGCTGGACACTTCAAGTGGTTGACCACTATGGTGTTCGTCTTGGCAGCTCGTACGGCATTGTTTAATATTTTACATTCAAATGAAAATATTGAACAAAAGTGAATTACATTATTGAGCCTCTTAGTTAACCACACATACTTATTGGTCGATTAAGCTGTAGTTCAATGGCTCCTCTATATTTTGTAAGCTTAAGTCTTAGGTGGATACGATTTCGTTTCATGTTTTTATTGTGTTTTGATAAGCACATAAGGATTTGTCACTCCCCTTATGCCACCCAACATACTTTTGTACGTAAATCGTTTCACTTGGTTTTCCCACTTTCATCATTTTTGGTTCTGCCGTTCAGTTTGAATACAATTTTTATTTAAAAGTATTCGTGCACAGTTAGCAGCATTCGAGTATTTTTTGCAATGATAAACGCTGCTTTTACGCAAATTTTTCTTCATACTTTCGTCATAGGATTATGAAGTGCAGTAAAGTGAAGTAAACGCAGCCGGTAGGACGCGATTACGCAAAGCTATCATTCGTGCAGAGATCTATTTATACGTCAAGCGAAACAGGACATGTAGTTTCAGTTCTGTTGAGTGCACCAGTCAAAGATATAAAGTATAGAATCGGCAAACCTTATATTTATAAACATAAATATTTTTATTATCTCGAAGATGAAGCCTCTTAAAAATGGACGATATTGGTCTATATTTTGGTAAAACTCCAAGAAAATTATTCGCTCAAAATATAGTCTCGATGCCACAATTTTGCTTGCAATTTAAATAAATAACGTATCAAAGAAACGGACTACCTAAGCTTGGTTTTGTCACTCTCCTCGAAGTAAACAAGCACACATTACAAACGGGTTTATCCAACCTAACTAAAATCACTACATTAAAGTTTGAATACATGCTTCGGCTTATTCACGCAACAACATTATTGAAAATGGACCTTATCTACCCAGGTACCACAGTTTAAGCCTCAATTGTGCAGCTCCAGTTAAATCTGGGTAATGAGATTTCGAACATAAGCTTCTCAATACTTCTGAAACGTCTGTGTGTAATTTCATCAGAATCGGTCAAACCTATAAGGAGTAACAAATACTTTCCCCTTTTTTTTTTGTTTACCCACATTGTTCAACGCTGCACAATTTGATTCACGTACTAAATTCTCTGAATGTCGGATTAAGTTCTATAAAGTATTTTATGGCTGGTGGTGATCAACTATAACAAAAAGTCTGTTCGACTGTGCATCTTTTCATCTTTGCTGTTCATTTGTAGAATATTTGCTAGGATTACTGCAAATTGAACCTACATCGTATAACATGATAATCGTACTTGTTGGACACTAGCTAAAATAATGTTCTAATGAAGCTTAAAACGTCGTCTTTGAAGTCATCTATTAGAAACCATTCAGCATTTCTTCTAAATAAGTGAATGGATAATGAGAAAAATTTAAATATTTTGTGACCAACTATCGAATTATAACTGGCAAACAATCTCATATTCGCCCTTTAAAAGGAAATAAAAAAAATTGTAAGAATGCAGAAAAGTGTAGAAAGCGTTGCAGAATGCTTTATGTGCTGAAAAGTAAAAATGTTGCCCACAAATTTGGTGGTGATTTGGAGATTTGGCCATTTCTCAACTTCCATATCTGAAGAAACATGTCTGTGTTCAAAGAACAAGGAGGTTAATTCTGCAACAATCTGTTATTTCAATGATTTAATGAGAAAATTTTTTAATCCGAGATCATCATCAAATTGCAAGGAAATTCTGTAGAGAAATAAAATGAGTTCTGCAAAAAAGCTCTTATTTCTTACTTTGCCCGATTAGTTCCCAGTCAGCCCTCATACAATCACACAAAACATTGGAAATATAAATAACAGCACAAATTTACTACCATAGCGCCATGATGGACTAGAAATTAATGAATAATTTCCAATTAAGAATACGATCTAGCAGTAAATATTTAAAAAATACTGTTTAAGAACGAACTGTAAACAACTTATCATAGAACAAATAAATAGACATCTTAAAAATAAATAAAACATCCATTTAAAAAGTGAAATCTTATTTCACACTTTGCATAGTAAATGGGGAAAAAACAAAGCATCATTATCATGGTGCACCAACAGCATTCCATAGAACGCAGAGCACAGCAAAGATATTCTGAAATATTGGCAAAGACAAAACATCCTCCATAACACACCAGACATTGGTCGGAAAGCTATTTTAGGGGAAAACGTACTGGTATTTAAATAGAATACGCCTCATTTAGCATTTGTATCCAGTTGTTTATTTGTTTCTGGATCAATTTGAATTAAGTTGTTTTTTATGTTTTAAAATAATCGGAACAATACCATTTCATTGTATACTAACCATTAAATAACAAAATTAAAATAAATAAATATTTCGTATAAAGCAGGATAGGTGGACGGCGACAAAAGTGATACCCTTTTTGTGGTATATATTTTTATTTGGAATTCATTGAAAATATTGTTTTTGTAGAAAATATAATAATAATATTAATTCATTGTGGACCAGGTGGTATAGAAATATTTTATCCTGTAAATAATTTTGTAACTTCCCCGGCTTTGAAACACCGTGAAGTCATCCCAAATAATCTGTTTGGACAGATTGGAAATAGCATGTGAGCCAGGTAGGCTTGCATATGCCAGTAGGTTGTCTAGAATATTTCTCTCTTATAATTTCAATAGCATAGAAAAAAAGTTGAAGATTTTAGAAGCAGGCGCTAAAACCATCGGGTTTACATTAGAAAGAAAGGAAGAACATTTCACACAAATTATGAGAATTTTTTTTTTTAATTTCCTAATTTGTGTTAGTAGGCAACAGTTTAGTTATCTGCATTATTTTGAGACAAGTTATAACGCAGATAGAAATAAATACAATTCAATGAGCAGGCTGTAATACATTAAAACCAGAGCATATGTTAGGAACTCAGTATATCAAAAAACTTTCTGTCCATAAGGAAAGAGGTGACACAAATTTATCGCTTACACTGCTACTAGTTAAAGTACATGTTTTACTCCATTTATAATAGTTATTTAGTTGCTTCGTTATTTCAATACAAATTTCGAATAATATCTCTAGATGTGTTAGTTTGTAAAGTATTGAGCTTAGCCGATAGTTTGACAAAATTTGGAGAAAATGACTGTACGCAGCACAACCGTGCACGCAGTTGTATAGAAAATTGTTTAAGCCATTTGCAACAATATTTCGTGATTGTAAATTTCTTAGTTTTAAATAAAAGAATTTTTTTCTGAATATCTGCAGTTCTCCTATGCATAACTTCAACATAATTATTGGTTCCGTTTTTAGCGCAAGACGAAGGTTTTGTCGCAGTTAGAAATTTTTAAACTCATCTTCCCAAATATGAGTAGGAATTTTAAGCGTCTACTCTGTCCAAAGATTTTGTAACATTAATCAAATTTGAATCTGCCACACATCCGCAATCAGAGGATTTGGGTACGCTAGTTTTGTCATCGCCGCCAAATTTTAAGTCTATTTAAACATGCCCTAACCACTGTCCTTCCACGTGTCAATTAAAAGCCCGACAAATTTCGACACGTCTGTACTGGGAGACCGCCATAATTGAAAAGGCCAGATTCGAAATTTGTAAACCCATGTCCCGTTGCCAGTTATAATGTATTTTATGAATGAGAGGTCGGAGTTGACTCGTGTTGGCATGTCTTTAGCTATCTTTACACGATTACGCTTAGAAAAAATGCATTGTCCTTTACAACTGGTAGAGCGGCAACGCATTTCGTATCCAAATAATCGTGTAAAATGTTGTGAGTTGAATCAACAGTTTAGCGGCCATTTGCCTTAAATATATAAATTCAATGGTAAATGTTAATGTCCGATAAGATCTGTAATCTGTACTACTCATACGCACATATTTTTGATAAAGTCTACGTACTTCAAGCCTCCTGAAACTTTTTCAGTGATTTAGCCAATTTTTTTTTTTGTAAAAAATTGTGAAATTGATTATTTCGACAGTTTCTGTTTGGATAGCTATTTGGATGCTCGAAATATTTCGTTGATGGCACTATCGCTTAAAAGGTTAGCCAATCGGTAAGAGGACAGTTAAAACTTAAGGGTATCCTAAAGACAGGCAAATTTTCATGGCCATAAAATGTACATTAAACATTTAAACATTTGCCAATTCGTTATTTAATAAATTTATCCGTCTGAGAGCATTACCTGCAAATTTATTTTAAAATTACGTTAGATATAACCCATTAAAGACTAACGATGACCCAGAAAAAGCTGGGCTACTAAAGATCTAATTACACAAATAGTAGCAAACAGTACCCCCTATCGATGTCTTAAAATCGAGTTCACAATCATACAAATTTAAAGAAAAATCGTTAAAAATTTAAAATCACAAATTTTAATATTTCAATCGTAAAAACACGATTTAATTTTTTTGTCATGGTATGGTAATCAAAGAAAAATTTATTATTGCCAGTGCACGAAAACGCACAACTATATCCGCATAAGGAACGTTAAGATTTGATCAGTGAATACATTTTTTGCTTACGTCTTTTTTTTCGTCTCTTTACAGAATTAACTAAATAACACTTGGGAAATTTGTGATGGAAAGACTCAGCATGGAACAAAGAACCAAAGTTGTTCAATTTTACTTTGAAAGTCATCATTCGATTATTCATTTCTTTTATGTTCGAAATGCTCCTAGTGCTCCAACAATTTACTGATTGGCTCAGCGTTTTGGGCAACAGGGGACTGTCTGTGGTCTTCCGCGTGCTGGAAGACCTCGTGCAGTTCGAAATGAAGTGACCATTGCTCGAGTGCAAGCAAGCATTGAGGAAACCCCCGAAACTTTCACCAGGCGACGTTCTCAGCAGTTAGAGATGTCTAGGCGGTCTTTGCAGAGAGTTTTACATATGTTACATCTTTTCCCATATAAGATGCAATTTATTCACGAGTTAAAACCAAATGATGCACAAGAACGCATTCAATACAGTTGCCGGTAATGTTACTTATGCGCCACCCTATGTATAAGAACCACTTTTACAGATAAAACGTTTAGGCACTTGTTACGGTATTTAGTCATGGATTTTCATTCAACCGGAACAGAAATTTCATTCAGGTGAACTGACCTACATTTACATTCATCCAACGTTCTTTTCCTTAGTGCAAAATTGTGGGTGGTGTCAGAAGTGACGTGAGAAACCGTAAGATCCTTATAAAAAAATTCTCGAAATAAGAACTCAACGAAAGAAGCAAAATTAATTTTTGCGTATATGTGTTGTACCCTAAGGAGTATCAATCCAGTTTTATTCGTAGAACTGTATTTACCAAATTACAATATTTTTACTCGTAATTTGTTGCATAATAAATACATCATTTCGATATCCTAATAGTCCGATAGAGTGCTGATGATTATTCAGTATAACGATTAACCCTTCCATCTAAAACATATTTACAACACTAGCAAACATTGTGCCTAATATAGGGTACATCCTATTACCCAGCATCTTATATTTATATCCATTCTGTCTCTGGAATTTGAACTGTAGACGTTAACGATTTGTATTATTTTCCATAGTTGAGGAAAAATTGGGAATATCACAGCGGGCATGCAACAACATATCCCAACAAATAGCAGCAGCTCATCTTGGCCAGAAATGTTTGATATCGTTGGCAGCACCAGTAGCATTAACACCGGTAACGCTAACAAACACTAGACACAATTTTCCAACTGTTTTGCCCTCAAGCTGTTTATATACTAGAAATCTTATTACGATCGTGTATGACGACCCACAGATGAGTGTTGAAATGAGGTGTGAAATCGTATGTTGGGAAAAGGCGCTCTCTGGCGTTTATTTATCCAATGGGGGTCGACGCAATGGCTACGATTACAATGATTGAATACTTGATACACATTCGTATTACTGAGGAAAAGATCAATAGTTGGAACTTGTTTGCATATCAAAAGCCGCAAAAGGCGGCTAACTAGCTCATTACACAAAAGATATGAATAAACGATTTTAAAAGACATGGATACATATGGACTGTTTTATAATTGGGAAATGTTAATCAAATATTGCATTAGTGCATTGAGAAATATCATTCGCAGAAGATACTATTACTTAGTTGATATTTTCCCTAATTTTCTGTTTAGATGATAAATATTGTTTTAAGCTAAACGAAGTTCTTATCGAGAGGCTAAAAACAGAAATTAGTATAAGATCACTGGCAGTGGAAAACTTTGCCATACCACAGTAATGGGATATAAATAGAATTGGTTTTGGTTTGCTTTTTGAAATTAGTTGCCTTTTGTAATGGGTAAACATATTATACAGCACTTATGAACAAAATTACTATACAGTTGGTACAAATTCATGCTATTGAAGTGACAAGCGAAGTGTATCTTCATACATGATCAGGCAATGTTAGAATGTTATAACATTGTAGTTTGAATAAATTTGAGAGATTTGTACGAGGTCCAACATAAAAAAAAAACGACAAAATTTAATAAACCATCAACGATATTAGATAGTATTTTTATAATCAGGTTCTACCCTAAAACGTTAAATTCGTATTTTCTTCTTCTACTACTACTACTTCTACTACAAACTTCGTATTTTCTACTCATAAACCGTTTGTTCAAATATTTTACAAGGAATTTCTGCAAGTAAAACACAGGATTATTCATTTTTCATTTTCAAATAAAGTTAAATAAAACAAACATAAAGCTATGATTTTGATGAAATCTTTATTTCATTATAATGCTTGGACCTCGTCATTGTGTACGAAATACAATGTCATTTAAATAACCGCCTATTAATTGGTTGCAGCAGTAGATCCCTTTGAGGCAGTCTTCGCAAAAAATACGGCCAAATGACACATCCAGACCATAACTTTTGCTATGGCTTTTACACAATCACTTCTGGGTTCTCCGAGCCCCATATATGACAATTTTGTTTGTTGATGTAACCGCTGAGTAAGAAATGAGCTTCATCGGTGAAGAAAATGTTGTTTGATTATAAAACCCAGTGAATTATCATTTTTTGTAGTTTTAACTATTTTTACGCGTTCTTCGGTTGAACGACGTAAATGGCAAACCTTTCACTAAATAAATGACACTTCAGATGACAGGCATTTGGCAGCCGATGGCCTTGCCAGACCGACCGCATTGAAACCACTAAATGGATAACCCTATATAAAAAAGGGGTAAATAAATACATACAAACTAAAATATTATTTATGAAAGATTTATAAAAATTGGTATTAACTTCAGATTTTATTCAAAAATATTCGTAATTGGCAAACCTTTCACTACATAAATGACACTTCAGATGACAGGCATTTGGCAGCTGAAGGCCTTGCCAAACCGGCTGTATTGAAACCGCAAAATGGATAACCCTATATAAAAAGGGGGGTAAATAAATATATACAAACTAAAATATTATTTATGAAAGATTTATAAAAATTAATATTAACTTAAAATTTTATTCACATAGATTCGATCTTATGAAATATTTTTTAAATTATTTAAAAATTTCTAGATTTGGAGAATTTATTTACAGCAAATAATATTAAAGGAACCTAATTTACCCTCTTGGGAACATGGAGAAATAAAAAAATATGTTAAGTTTTTTTCATATTAGTCAAAGGCATTTCGAGGACGAACTCATTTTTGTGTATTTTGATTCAACAGAATAATTTTGATATTGTAAGCTTATTGGACTAAAACTATGAAATAATATTTTTGCTTGCCTTGTGGCACAGTGCTCAAGAGTACGGTGTGTCAGAAAAAAGTTCATTATATCAATCAATATTTTCATGAATAGTATGTACTCGTACATTTTATTTTCAGTGCAGCATCCCTCGTCTGAAATATCTAATGAACCTATCAGTAAACTTTTTAAGTTTTGGAACATTTTCATCCATTTGTAGGGCATAACACAGCCGAAGAAATCTTTATATTTTTCTGCATTTCGCTAAACTGAGCTATTTTTCGGTCTTGATTCTTAATGTTTAAAATGTTTGTAATGGAGTACTCAATTTATTGAAGTGTATCTCTCTTTTTGTGGAATAATTTCCAAGATTTTCTTTAGAGTGATATAGCCGTATTTTTATTTGCCAAGAATAAAATCGCAATAATAGAATATTGTTGGATCACGTATATGTGATAACGCTGGTTGTATCCTATCCACCATACACTAAGTGATGAGTTCGAATCACCGTCTTTGGAAATGAGCATAGTCAAACAGCTTTGCGGATGCATTTAAGCTTATGCCAATCGCAATGTATATAAAAGTGTGTTTCGCTCAACGTAGAAGGCTATCATACGACATTTTTTTTTACCAATAGCTTTTCAAAATCGCTCAATCGGTATCATCCAAAGGAAGTGCCCACAATAAGGTCTTGGAAAATGGAGTTTACAGGATGCTCTGTTACGAAGTAAACCGGACGGTCGCAAACCAGAAATTTGTGTTTTGGTAAATAATAAAAACTTATTTTCTTTCTAAATTCAATTTTGTACACTTGATTTAATGCTTGAAATGAAGTCTGTTTCCAGACCACTCTTAATTAGTGTAGACGGAGTTGTCTGTTTGTTGGGCTCACAACACCGGTTGTGTATCGGATGATTAATTTTCAGATACTCTTTTTCATCAACTATTAATTGGCGACATGCCATGTAAAAGAACTAATATTTAATATTAATAATAAGAACTAATACATAACAGGCAAAACGAGGCGCTTACAGGAGGACACAGCAGTATGTCCTTTAATTCAACTTATTGCTTTTAATGGAAGCAATTACAGATAGCTTTTCAAAACTTACTTTATTTTTACACATTATTTCTTCCAAATGATTATCGCAACTGCGTTTATGATGGTCTACTATAAGGCTCCAATTTTAAATAAACATTTTCTGTTGTATTTGTCAAATGACGGGAGTAACGTTGCTTCTTTAATTCCTGAATCTTAGCCGAAAATTGGGCTTTGGACTTTACGTAGCCCCAACGGAAAGGAGCTGTGATCTTATCTGTTAATTTACCTGTCCAAAATTGAATGTTTACCATATCGTGAATTTAATTGTTCACCTATTTGTTCTCGCTATATTGTTGACATAATGAACTTCAATTTCACACAGCAAATACTTTGTTATCATGACCCGAATGGGCGCTACTCATAGTTGAATTCCGGCTGCCTCAATTTTGAAAATATAACGAACTATGATTCCAACAGCCAAGCAACCAGAGTACACTAATGATTTGCCTGAATTTAATGGCCGATCACACAATTCTTAACTTGTTCATTTATCCCAAATATTGTAATTTACTTATTGACGTAGCCATTAAGCCACAAATAGACTTGTAGTTTAAATAAATATGATTTCTTCAAACTTTTCAAAAATCGAGAATGATTCGGAAGGTGATAATTTCTTGTAAATGACGAGACAAACCGATTGTTACCGATAATTACATATATCAAAATTATCGGTGGATTAATTAGTATTAATCATTAAAATCCAACTAACTCTTCACCATGTACTAAATATTCACGTCTCTCATCTAAATATTTCACTTGTATATCATTAAAGAACAAAAGCGCTGTGTCACGTAATATCGTAAATTTAAGGTATTTCATTTAACTTTGTATTTGTGAGCTATTTTAATAAAATATTATTTACTTTAGAATTTTAAAGCAGCGTCATCGATAGTAAGTCGATATATATGTAGAATCTGCTCTTAAAATTTGGTTTTCACATTTTGCAACACCGATGAAAACGTGGCCGAATCAATTCGACACGGATGTGGCCTACACTCACTCAACTACCACCGCTATTATTTCTTTACAATCTGCTTCATATTGCCCAGTTGCTAGCATAAGATACGATAATAAAAACTGAGATTCAAATTATTCGATGATGTACCCAACTGTTTGCTTGATTAAAGCAAAAATATGTCGATTCTTTGATGTGTTATACAATCCCCACTAGAAAAAATCCTCTTCAGTGCATTAATTTTCATTACAACCTTATCTTACAATATTAGAAGCTGCATATTTGGTTTTCCTATCATTTGTTCCCTGCACTGTATGTTAAATGATTGTCATATAAACGTATTAGATATACCAAAAATAACCCCATTATTTTTTCAATAGATGTTTTTATTAATTTGTACCCACGTAGTACGCAAAGAGTTACTCAGACTACTCAAAGATGGACACCAGCAAAGAAGAAAAACGCAATATTTTTTAATGACTCCAAAAAACGATTGTTATAGAGAAAAATATTATTTTGAAAGCGACAGTGCTATCACTGTTACAAAGTAGATGGTAATTATACAAACATTAAGTTGATGGAAAACTTCAATATCCCTTTCGTTTTCAAATCGCAAGGTGCTAAAACTTTTTTTCAATTTGCACAAAACCAACCAAAAGCGTACTTATCTAACTAATTAAGGGTACTGTGAGAAATATTGCCTATTGAAAAATATTGCCTAAATGCGGAGTCCAACATTTCTGCCAAAACACTTGAAGACCTGAGAAAAATATTTTTTGGTAATATTTCTCTTCAAAGGTATACTTTTTTGTAAAGAAAAATCTCTCTCTACATAAGTAATTCCATTGATTTCCCAGTACTGATACAAAACAAAGCTAGAACGGAAATTCTACATTCTGTACATATCAAGTATGAGCAGACAATTGCACATAACTTTATCGCGGTTATGCATCAATTTCACAGAATGAATCTAGGAATCGAAATAATGTCTGAGACAACTATTAAGAAGTCAATATTTAGATGCACTTTCGGGCGAATCATTCATAAGACTATATCCCGCTTTAAAACTGAAACATTACCATTGCATCACTACCTTGCCTTATTTGCACGCCATTTTAGATCTCTGAAATATCCTTGCAAAACAGATTGGTACATACCACCACTTAGTTTTTATACATTGACAAAATTTCCATCCTGTTTTAAAAACATTTGTAATGACACTTCAAAAATTTTCCCATGAGTTTATCCAAATTTAAAAGCATAAAATGGAGAATGGTCTATTGAACAGAACGTGATGGTGTTACGCACATGCACTCATGCATACATCATACATCTAGCACACGTTCTCTGACAATCGATTTGCTTCGTTAAATCTGTAACGTTATCTCCAAAGATGGCCGATGATAGAAGGGAACGATTGATGTAAATTTTTGTAAAGATTACGTAAGTAATGCATTGTTTGCATACGCTGGTTTATCTTCCATATACGTACAAATCGGTTTAAGTAAATGTAGATTGTGAGAAGAATTTGATGTAGTTGTTGATGAAAACTGCTGTGGTACATGGAAACATGCAGTTGAGACATTCAGTCTAACATGATATAACAGCAAAAACATTTAACTTCCTTGCGAAGGATATACATAATGACAGACTTACTACAATCTAAACGCAACAACAACAACAATGATATTGCAGGGAAAACATTTCGAAATGAAGCATCATTGCTTTAGGGTGTTGCATAAGTGAGTAGAACACAAATGTATGTATTCGTACTATAAACAGTTGTGAACAAAAAAGTAGAGTCAGCGCCAAAAGCCACTTACATCCTTATTATATATTCTCTATCGGTTTTTGTCATCAAAACCTCAAAAAATTGATATACTTTAGACCTTATCGTGGGATTAAATAATTTGCTGTTTGGGAGAAATTTAGCATACTGAGATTTCAAATTTTAATGGACCAAATCGAGATTACAACATATAACAACTTCTGATGCGTTAACTTGAATTTTATGCATCTGTCCTAATCAAATGTTTAACTTTTTCTGCTCGAAAAACTTCAACAATTTTTCAAAAGAGTGTACAATTCTTTGTGCTTCAGCCTTAATGCCATTCTGGATTGAATAATACGGTTTTCAAATTTTGAAGGTATGCACATTTGGACAATAGGATTTCTAGCTTACCTCTTGCGATTTTTTCACCAATTATATTAATGCAGGGTATTGTTGAAATCTAGAGGATAACAAATTTAATTAAGGGTTTAATTCAAGACACATAGATTTATGCATAATAGACAATACCTGACGCTAGGCAATATGCAATATCTAAAAAGATAGAAGAGGCAATCAAATGTTTATTTATGTAATGACTGTAACGAAATATTGACTATAGGATGTCCTAGTCGCAGAGTTATACAAAAATGTTATAATTTTCTGAACAACTTTTCCCGAAATCGGCGAGAGAGTGATGACACATTTTGAATTGAGACTTCAGTCATTTTCAAAATGCAGAAAAATATGAAAACATGTCTTGCGAAATAGCTTACAACTGACAGAAAACTATAAAAAGTTATAGAAAAAGACATGACCATCGTTTACATAATTGCGGGTTCAATCCCTAATACAGCGGAGTGGCCATCACCTCGATGTGTCTGATGAACACATATAGTAGTCAAGTAATCGGCATTTGCTTCTTCTCTTGCAGTATGCAATGCAAATTAACCGATTTATTGAAATTTAATCTGTTGTGATCTCTAAATTTCAAGCTATAGTCGTATGAACTTTTATTTGTTGTGTTGATGGTCAAGTATTTGAAACTTTACCTAATTTAACCCATATACTCTTAGATTCATATCTTTCTCTCAATTGCACTAAATTCGCTATAATTTATAATAATAATATATAGGTATAGACAAACGATTTGGCAAAGATCTGTGATCCAATTATAATTTATAACGCAATTTACAATTTAAAATTTTTTACAATTTCATAAGTTTGCTTATTTTATTGTGTCTTAATTCAAGAGTGTTTTTTGATAAAAATCTATTACACCAACAAAAAAAGAACGTTGGGTGAAGGCAAATATAAGTCAGTTCATTTGACTGAAATTTCTGCACTGGGTTTTTTTATTATACTCGTATTATATAACTCACTAATTCAGTTAAGATTTGGTAGTCAATAATTTCTATAAACATTTAATTGATTCACTGTGCCAGCGTAACAATTTTTAAAAACCGACATAATGATCCTGTTTTATTTTCCATCACTGTACATTGAAGCGTCCATACCCATAACATATCTTTCAATAAAAGTAACTTAAATAAAGAAATGTAAATCAATTGTTCGAATTTGATTTGATGATACTGTTGTTGTTACAACAGTTTGTTTTTCTATTTCGATTCCATTATTATTCAGACATGTGCACTCAATTTGTATTGTACTGGAACCAAAACTAAGTCATTGTGTATTCGTTGAGAGTCTTCGTGCATACAGATGTACAGATGTATGTACATATGCGTATATGGACATTTATGTGTCATCCATGCATTCCTTACCCTGAAATAATTTCCGATGACAAAGAGGAAGAAATATGGTTGCTTTAGGGGCGGATCTATGCTGAATTTGATAGTTTGGTGGGTATGATAACAACACATCCTACTAGCATGCAATTATAAATTCCTGTTGGAAAATCTAAGCTTACATTGTACATTTTTTTTCTTTGGAATGGCTACAGCAACGGAAAGAATATGCCACCTAATCTATTTTGGATTGATATTTGAAAACAAATGTTTCTGATAGCTTTGACAGTTCTGCAAGAAGCCAATGTATTTGTAATGTGTATATAATGTATTACTTTTAAAGTATGATTTCATACATTTGCTAGAAACTGATGCTAAAAAGTATTTTTTGAAATAGCTTTCATTTATGTTTCGATAGGGTTTATAAGCAAATTCTGCATGTTCTTGTTACTTTGTGTTTAAGTGCAACCTATAAATATACTTTTGTAATTTTGAAGACTGATACATCATTTTATGATGACTTACAAAGATTTCTATTAAAAACCAGTGCAGAAATTTTAGCCAGATGAACTAACTTAGATTTACCTTCTTCTAATGTTCTTTTGTGTTGTGTTTGCAAAAGTTTGAGGAATGTCAGGACGGGCTTCCGAAATCGGAAATATAGAATAAGCTAATATATAGCTTACCAAACTTATTTGTAGCTTAATATCTTCCGCTTATCGAGAAATTATTAATTTTGGCGAATCAATTTCATTTGCAGAACTGAGTTTAGTAAACGCTAAGTGCCTAAACTATACTGAATTTAGCACAATAGAATGATAGATATGTATATGGGAAAATATGGGTTAAATGAGATAAATTAGGGAGCAGTGGGAGCAGTCTCTAAATTTATTCAACACAAGGTATGAGTATATGCCAAACGTGGCTAAATTACTTGCAATTGAGTAGTTGCAAGTAATTTAGCCAGCTAAATACATGGTGCCCGTCGGGAAGGTATACTACTTTCTTTTGCCGCCATTTTGGTAAACATTAGTCTAGACAGTTCATATTTGGCAGTCGTAAACGTTAGAACATTTTATCAAAATTAATCATCGATTACTGTGACGATGAGAAAGTTACATAAAATTTTTAGGGGAAACAACGTGCCAAAAAGACGCTCTATGTATCGTGTAGTGAATGATTTCGAAGAAAGAGGGTCTGTAGCTAATAGGGCCAAGCATGGATCTCAACGTACTGCAAGATCGGCTGAAAATATTACTGCTGCTGCAGAAAGTGTTCAAAACAATCCATCAACCTCAATTCGACACCGTCTTGGTCTTCAAAGAACAACTTTGGCCACAATTTTGCACAGGGATTTGCATTTGTTTCCATTAAAGATTCAGTTGACACAAGAGCTTCTTCCACAAAACCATTTACGCCGCCGTACATATGCAAATAGGATGTTACAGCTCGCCCATGACAACCCCGATTTTCATGAAAAAATCATAATGAGTGACGAGGCACATTTTCATTTGAATGGATATTTGAATAAACAGAATAGTCGGTTCTAGGCAATGGAAACCCTTCAAATTATTCATCAGTCACCGTTGCATCTATTAAAAGTGACAGTCTGGTGTGCAATTTGGTCAGGAGAATTATTGGACTTTACTTCTTTCAAACTGAAAACGACGTAACTTTTTAACACCACAACTGCATGCTTTGGGCTTGATTAAGATGTGGTATCAACAAGACGGTGCTACATCCCATACAGCTGAGATTGCAATGGAATTACTGGGAGACCTCTTTCCACAACAAGTTATTTCAAGAAATGGTGATGTTGATTGGAATCCTTCCCGACGGACACCCTGAATAAATGGAGTTGAACCGCTCATTTCTATGGGAGATACCAGTTACTTGGCAGATTTCTCATTTGCAGGGTTACTTGGTGTCTTTCTCTCAAGTTTTAGCAAGAATTATGAAATAATATAACGAACAAAACTTCAGACGATTGCAGTCTACGAGTTGCAAGAAAACATTGAGTTTCGAAAAATTGATAAATTTTTATGGAATACATTGGAAGGGATGCGTTAATTCTAACCGTTTTCAGTTAAGGACCCCAATTTAGTGAACTTTTAACTTGTGCTAAGTTTGACTGCATTCCATTCCATTTCATTTATTTATTTAGTCTACGGATAATTATATTTCTTACAGACTGACAATAACGCGTTGATAATTATGATTTAATACATAAACTGAATTATGTATTGTTCAACCTATTTTGAGGAGCAGTATAATCAATTGAGTCACATATCGAGTTATAACGTCTAATAGATCTACGACAAGGTTCATTGCAAGCAAAGCTACAGATAGGCGCACCAATTGTGCCAAAATGAGAAACTCTATAAAATTTTTTTTAATCTATGCATTTCATTAACTTTTTTTATCACATGAAAATTCATTTTTATTTTAAATATCTATTTGGTTTTGAAGATTATTGAACGTAAATGACTTCTATGCTCGTTCACGCATATGCGACACCTGATCAGAAACTTATTCATTGTGGCCTGAAGGGATGATGTCGGGATCGCCTCAATTATTGATTTAATGGACTACTTCAATTCAGTCAAATTTCTTGATTTCGTTTTTTACACCTCTTGCTTAACATATGTAACAACATTAACAAAGTCTGGTGCAGTCAGGTAAGGTAGTCTCTGGGGCCAGCGGGAAATGGAATTTCAGGATATTAGTTTGTTTGGAAATTTTCGTTGGAATTCCGCAATAACTAGTCTGGCTACGTGTGCAGTTGCTCCATCTTGCTGGAACCAAATGCTATTGAAACGGATAAGTCTTCGGCGCAGTATTGGATACAAAAAAAGTGCTTTAATATCTTTAAATAATGGCACCCATTAGTCCCCGTTTTGTGTTTGTACCTCGAATCGTTCGGCACCCTGTAACATAGTGAGTGCCAACATTGTGGTGCCACATGGTATATTAGGAATGATAATAAACATCTCTTATATTTTCGAGGAAATAAGAAAATTAAGCAGGACATATGTATCGAAGTTGTCCTCCCATTCAAACCCACTCGCTCAAAACCTTCAACATTTTCCCGGTCATATACGGCTAAAAAGAAAGGACACGCTATACTTGGTCCGGTGATACAAAGTTCGGCTCACTAAAAATAAGATCCGGCAATGGCAGGCTACTTTAGTTTAAGATAGGATTAAGATTTGAATACTTATTGTAAATTTAAAAGAACGATTCAATAAAGAAAATAAATGGAAAAAAACATGAAATGGGTAATAATACCGCAATAAGCGTTGATGGACATTAATTTGAATTAAAGGTAATAAATCCGAACGATCAATTAATCCAGAAACGATACCAGGATGTAAAGTTGTGGAAAAATATCTCTTTTTGATCCAAATATTAATTTGATAGATAGAAACAGATATCCACTAGCATAAGAAGAAGTTGGACTCGAGAATGGAAAGAAGTTTAAAGCAAACGTTAAAAATATTTTTTCAATTCTTTCAATACGATTAATGTAAATAAGCATATTCTAATTTTGTTCGTAAAAATCATGCCAATAGAATCTTTTTAACAATCAACTGGTTGCTTTGGGAACAATGTAATTGATATGGGATACAAATGCTAATTTGGAATTTTGAATGAATTTGAATTTCAGACTTTGCATTTTAACTCATGATTCAACACGTGATAAGTGGATATAAGAATATTTTGGCATCGATAAAATATCATTTGCATACACTTAGAAAAATCAAGAGGTGAATCACTATTTATTAACCAAATCAAAAGTTTGTTCACATCTTTCGCAGCAAGTTAACATCATAAATCGATTTGAAGTCTCTAAATACCTTAAGATCATTCGCATATAAAAGATGTGTACTATGACGGTGTATAAACATCATGATTATACTTATCTTTTTTACCAAAACTTGTTAAAAATTAATTTAAAACGAATTTGCAGGCGTTCCATGAGCATACCTTATGTAACATTAAATCAAATTGTATTTTATGTTACCCTTTTTGCTTAAATTTGGACTAAACATATTGCAAATTAATAATAAGCAAAATGTGAGATAATATTCATCGAAAGTCAGAAATTACACTTGTAATTACCATAAAAATGAAACCTAAAAGATGTTACTCTGTACAGCTCAAGCGGTAATCATCACAGCTTTACAAATACACTTACCTTGAATTGAAATTAATTTCTTAATTTCTTTTATTTCTAAAACTACAAACAAATAGTTTCTCAAATCTCTTGAAAAAGTTATCTGATTAAAGGCACCATAACATTTATCAGCAGGCCGACTTGCCCTCACAGCAGTATAGGAAGATTATCTCAATTCCAAAATACAGTCCAGGACCTACACAATAAATTTCCAACAGGGTCCAGTGGTGATCATCACAGCAAATTGATTACAGCAATAACAACAACAGTCCATTTGCGTAAGCTGGATTCAATCATCTTCTAATTTTTCATCTGCTTTTATAAAGACGGAAACAGGACGAAATGTTACGTTTGAAAATATTATATATATTATTATATTATATTATTAAGTAGTAAACCCAAAATACTTTTTGGGGTACACCTGAAGTCGGAATATAAGAGGCTGAGTAAATTCCGTCTTTACGCACAGAATATTGTCGATCCATTAGACAAAAATGAAAGAAATTAAGAATTGTAGCTCGAATGCCAATTTGTTTAACTTAAATATCAGTAACTCATGTGAAACTTCATTAAAAGCTTTAGAAAATACAACATAAACCGTATCAGTCTGATAACCTTTTTTTAAGTAGTTGGCTTATCAGTAATAAATCCATGTTGAGCAGGGCTAGTATACTGTTTTAATGAAAAGTGTGTTTAGTTCATTTATTGTAACCGTATAAAAGATACAAACCTAGGAATACGAGTATATGGTTCAAATCTATCACTTATATGATAAGTACCAGAAAAGGTTTAGCTCATCAGCTGATTTTTAAATTTCATCAAGAATTATAAATAATGCTATGATCAACAATTTAGGCTGCTGCAGTTTACGAATTAGGAGTTACTGTGAAAAATTATTTGTCGAAAATTCGGTCAATTAGAAACTATTAGACTGTGCCAAGTTTCAAAAGTCATAAGAATTTATTGCAGTTATCATGTCTACTAGACAGTCAACCATCTAGTCAGACACTACACGACTTAAAAAGTTATGAGACGCTGTTGGTCAAAAGATGTTTAGTGCTTTAAACCCTTCCTTCCAGGTATAACATTTTTGGCCGCATCAAATGATATACGTCTCGATTTCTCTAGGTGAAGATATAAAAATTGGGGACCGAAATAACTCATATTACAGTCATTTTCATCTAAAAGTCTATAGGTGGGTAAATGACATAGAAATATTTTAAGTAAACCAAATTTTTTGTTCGGCAATTAAGAATTTGTTAATTTTGTTCATTTGTTAAGAATTTATATCACAAAAAAATCAGTCAATAGCTTCTATTTCTATCCCAATAAAATATGAAAGGCACATAGAGATTGTTATTTCCTGCAACCATGAATAGAAATATTTCGCTTCAAACGAAATTACAATTATGTCCAATGAAATAGTTGCTTTTGTCAAAAAATTATTAATACAAAGCTAAGAGCATCATATTTGATACTAAGGAGGCACTACAAAGAAAAAAATTTAAGATCATTCGTCAGTGATCAATTATAATATTTTAGGCCTTTGAAAGTTGCAATATTTCTTTTAAATTAACATGTTCATCATAAAGATTATTAGTATTGTTGTGAATGAACTTACGTTTACACCAAATTGTTATAATTTTCATTTATGACACACGTGATCAATGCTAAAGCAATACCGAAATTTCAGCCAAATAAACTGACTTTCTAATATGGTCACCTAACGTCCCTTTGCTTTAACTCAACAATGTGGGTACTGCAAAAGGGTTCAATTCTAGTCAAAATATACTCTGAATTAAAGCACAATAAAAGGACAAAATTAATAACTTGATCAGGTAGTTTACGCAGAAATTACAGAGAGATTATCAATTTGTATGTGGTATCCCAAGGGGCGTGGTAAGACATACCAAATTCCTTCGCATAAATATACACGAATAAAGATATGTGGTTATCCGGTCGATTTTTTCAAAATTGTCCAAGGTTTTATAATTCCGGATAATGGACATAAATTTAAGTAGCTGCAGTCTGCGAATTAGGGAATTTGTGTGGAAAGCATCAGAGGTGATATAGCAACATTCTCCGTTTTCACCCTCAAAACTAACATAACTCATGATGTGTACCAACTTTAAATGAATTCGGTACAATGATTTGAAAGATATGGAGCTAAAAATATAAAATGCATAGACGTAACAAGGAAAGTGCCGGGGGATTATCGCTCCCCCTCTCCCACCCCACTAAAACTTTCAGATTATGTCTATTGATAACCATTGAAACTACTACGCCTTTAAATAAAGCAATTTGTTTTAAGTTGTTTAAATACTAAAGAAATGTGTCTCGTGCAACCTGTTAAATTATATGAAAAGTTGATGACTACACTTTTTATACCAGTACACTGAAAATCGAAAAAATAGGTTAATTTGCATTGGAGCTAAAAGCAGAGGAGCTACAATGCCCCCTATTTCTATTACCGGAGCCCAGTATACCAATCGCATAAATGGCACAAAAATTCACTAAATGTATTACAACTGCTTGACTGATATGAATCTAAAATTTTATGGGTTAAGTCCGCTATTTGTAAGGAAAGTGCAGTTAACCGGCAATTTATTAAAATTTTTGCCAAATTTCGCCAAGTATTATAAACCAATACAATGGACAAAAATGTTAGTTCCTGCAGTATAAATGAGGAGCTACGGAGGAAAGTCTGGATTTCGAAAAATCGGCCAATTTTGTATGGATTACCAAAAGGGTCGGTTAGCTATAAGAATATTAGGCTGTGCCAAGCTTTAAAAAAATCATTAAGATTTCCGACAGTTATCGCGTTTCAAAAAGTCAGTTGGCCAAAACATACTTGTCATTTTAACTGCTTTTTTCCGGCTAGTACATTTTTGCCATATGAAATGATATATACTTTCATTATTTCTGATGAAAGTACAAAAAGTGTACCAATTTTACCTTCTATGTAGTTCTTTCTGATGGGCAAATGCATCAAACAATTGAATAATCAAAACTTAAATTAATGAATATCCCACATTTCATTTCATTTTTTCTTTTTCTATAATGATACTTTTGCTTGTTCGATACGAGAAGAATTGTGTGGAGTCTTGGCTGAATTTAGTGTTTCTGTGAAGCTTTTTATCTTAGTTGGATGATACTGACTGCCAAGAAGTTATCAAAAAAATGTTCAAAGTCAGAACTTAGAAATGTATCATATTTTCTTTAAGGAAAATTGTTAATAAATATAACAAATAAATCTTAAAAATGATATTATTTGCAAACATATAGGATGGCGCATAAGTAACGTTAACGGCGACTATATTGAATGCGTTCTTGGGCATCATTTGGCTTTAACTCGTGAACTAATTGCATCTTATGTGGGAAAAGATGTAACATATGTAAAATTCTTTACAAAGACCGCCTAGATATATCTAACTACTGAGAACGTCGCCTGGTGGAAGTTTCGGGATTCTCCTCAATACTTGCTTGCACTCGAGCAATGGTCACTTTATTTCGAACTGCACGAGATCTTCCAGCACGCGGAAGATCACAGACAGCCCCCTGTTGCCCAAAACGCTGAACCAATCGGTAAATTGTTGGGGCGCTAGGAGCATTTCGAACATACAAGAAATTTCGATACTATCTGAATAATCGAATGCTGACTTTCAAAGTAAAATTGAACAACTTTGGTTCCTTGTTCTGTGCTGAGCCTTATCATCATAAATTTCTCAAGTATTATTTAGTTAATTCTGTAAAGAGACGAAAAAAAGTTAGTTATGCGCCACCCTATACATGTGAATTTTCTAGGAAGAAAATTCTGATTTAACCAAAAAACAGCACTGACAAAGTGAGGTGCAAAAATAATAAGTTTTGAATCCCGATTTTATTGTTTTGTTTTTTTTTTCATAACACTGAATCGTTGAATTATTCAGAAAACTCGATGAAAGGTCTTGTTTTATTTTTACCCATGATGGTGTAAAAACATTGTAGAAACTTTAACCCAACAGCCTGCAAAGTGGTGTCCTTAATAATTGATGTTTCTTTTGTATTAAGTCTAATAAAAACTTTTCTATTTCACATTTGAATAAATCACCGTATGCAGAAGTGTATAAATAAAGATGCACATAAATCTACTCGGTGTTTTCAATTTTATCGGCAAAATTTAAATACTGTTTGGCATCACTTGCAGTCCCTAATCTGTGAAGGCAGATACCTTCATAAAATAAATCCGTGAATCGAGGCTTTACCGATTTCAATTAAATGCGAAGATGCTTATAATGCTGCAATGTTACTTCAAACATGGTATAATAAATTTGCGCCAACTTTGTAAGATCCTGCAAAGTCTAATCTTTTCAATTTGAAAATACCAATTTTTTTTTACTAGAACTCCCCAAACTAAGTTAAAGCAAATATTTAATTCAATTCATTTAAAGGATCAGAGAAAGAAAATCGTAACAACTTCAATTTGAACTCACTTAAAACATTTACAATTGCCGCCGGTAATCAACGAAACTTTCGTTAAACATATTTTGTTGTTGTTGTTTGTTTTGTCTTCCTTTTTATAGCTTTGGGGAGCAGAAACCACTTGTGGCGCTTATTTAATTTAACTACACGAAACCCAGAACAACAACAACAACACTAACAACATAAAATAGAGAACTGCACGCTTCCATGGTCACACAATTACGGATGTAATAAAGTAATTTGCCATAATTGTAATTGAACTGAACTTATTGTTAGGAAATACTCACACTTGCAACGTAAATAAGAACACATATATAGACGTATATACAGAATACGGAAAGGGGACACACTCAAATGAGTAAAAACTTATTCACACACTGGTATAAAATACTGTGACACAAGGAATTGTTATTATTTGGTAGTGTTAGTGAAACCATTGGATTAAAAACAACGAACCAACGACCAAGCGCAAAATGAAAAGACATGACCAAAGACAAAGTTCATACACCGGAAAACGGAACTGGAAAGCTCACAAACAGCGACAACAGCACGAGAAACTAACAATAACAACAAATAGATACGACCAACGCAGCATTGCTGTGCATTGGTGAACCCCTTTTTGCCTCGAAATATAAAAACTTTTATGATTTGTTGAGTTTTCTTTGCACTGATTTCAATGTGACACAAGACAATGTCATTCAGTTCTCCGCAAATGATTGTGAGACAAAAGACCCCCGGCTACAAATGTTGATGCAGTATTAAATTGGTACGTAACTTTTGTAGAATACAGTGGTTAGAGCTTAGCAACTTTAAGAACTGAAAATAAATTTTTTTTTAACACAAGCACTGATAGATAATCCTTCAAGTAAGCACTGGAATAACAGCAAAAATTTATCTTCGTAATTTTGAAATTCATAGGGTGTGATATTACAGTTTGAAATCTGACACAGAACAAGTATATGTAAAATTTGCGGAAAAATCGGACAACTCTAAATGCGGCTCATATTAGATCATTGGTCATAGGAATTCCCATATAAATATCTGTACAATCCGTAATATAATGCGAATATTTCTTTGAGTTTAGGGACAATTTCCCATATTCATCTCTGCTATACAAGGCATGGAATGGAATTTGTTTTATTAAGAACTAACGCAGAAATTCTAATCAGGACAATAAAAGAAATAAT